>JADRCD010159891.1:0-14064 GCA_019843815.1 Montemys delectorum | reverse complement strand
TTTATTTTATCTTTAAAAATGTAATTTTATTTATTTTATGTATAAGTATTGTGTCTTTCTGTATGCAAGTGTAACATGTGGGTATAGTACCAAACTGAGCCCAGAAGAGGGCTTCGGATACCCTGGAACTGGAGGCTGCAGCCATGTTTGTACCACTGTGTGGGCGCTGGGAACTAGACTGTCTGACAGAGCAGTAAGTGGTCCTAACTGCTAAGGCATCCCTCCAGACCCTCATCTCAATCTCTTGACATATTGTCAACAGGTTAGCCGCTCTGTCTGCTGTAGAGGTGCCTGGCTGGTGGAGTGTAAGGTTGGAGTGTTGAGCTTTTAGCTTACACACTGCCCAACCAAATGTACTCCATAGAGAAAAAAAAAAAACCCTAATTTTAAAATAAGTGAAATGAGTAGAAAGCATTCACCTTTCTGATTGTATGAACGTCTACCCCACCTTTCTAGTGACAGCACATATGCACTTCAGAATGGATATTGTGGTCAGAGATTTTTATACTTCCATTTGTAGCTTTCACACAGCCTTCCCAATTTCTCAGAGAACTCTAAGTACTTTTTAAGTCATGAGTTCTTCCTTACTCTGTTGCCAAGCAGATTTCCTATAGCTAGCTCCCAGTCATTAATCATTTCAAGTAACCCAGGCCTGGGGCCTCCAGAGCTTAGTTCATCACCTGAACGTAATTCTCAAAGGGCATCACTCTTCGAACCCTACGCTACTTTGACATCTTCTTTGATCTCCAGAATTGGTGTCTCCCTGCATAGATCCTCAATGATTCCTCATTTCTGCTGGAGGAGGATTGATTAACGTGTTTGTAGACCAATTGTCTTTCTTTTTAAGTAATAGCTTTTATTTATGGGATATTGGGAGGCACAGTCCTTTAAAGAATCAAACTTTGAAGGCAAAAAGAACAGAGCTAAGAGAAATCTTTAGAGAATGTCTGGTCCATCCCACGGCCACCAAGCAGACATGACAGCCTTTTCTCTTTGAGCGAACTGGATGATTGATCTGTCTTCACCACACCAGAGTAGCAAACAGTTTCATGCAAGAAAGGTTCAACAGAAGTGTAAGATAAGATAGACTTCAGTCAGTGAGAAGGCGCTTCCCTTTCTGTCAAAGGAAATGGATGCTACTAGGCCTAGGTGTGCCGAACCCACGGGGTCTGGACGAGGTTCCCCAGGGTGGGCGGAATGCTAGCTACTCCTGGCCCTGTCAGAATGAAGTGGCTGAGAGAAATGGGCTCCAGGCCTCCTCACAGCAGATGCTGGTCTGTGTTCAGACAAGAATGATTAGGACTCCGTTTCCCATCATGTACATTGTTATTCAGGAAAACCCACAATGATTATTGATCATGAGGCAATAGCTTCAAAAGCAACGGGTGTTCTGTGAAGAAAGTCAGTTTGGCTTCATAATAAAAAGCAGGTCGTTCTAGGAGCAAGGGTGTTGAAAGCCACCAAAATGCAAACAAAAGGAAGCAAATTCATCAGCCATTGGGAACAGCCGAGCGGAACAGCCGAGGGGAACAGCCGAGGGGAACAGCCGAGGGAATCTGGCTGTTTAATAAAGGGCTCGATGGGGTCAAGTTCGTCCTATCTGACCCGGTCTCTGGTACCTAAGACGGAGGGCTTTTATGTCCATCTTGCAACATTTGCCACTGTCTGAGTCTGTGTTTTGTATTTAATTTATTTCATATTTCATTAGGCCTGAAAGAAAGCTTACAGCTCATTTGGACTTTAAGCGGCAATTAATTAATACAGCCAGTCACAGAGAGAGAGAGAGAGAGAGAGAGAGAGAGAGAGAGAGAGAGAGAGAGAGAGAGAGAGAAACTGAGACAGACAGAGACAGGGAAGAGACAGAGATGGGGTAGGGGAGCAGACAATAATGCACACACAGTATGAATGCCTAAATGTGCCCAGGGCCAGATCAGACCTATTAGCCACAGCTTTGCTCTTGTTAGATTTTAACTGCCTCATTCTATAGAGGGTGAAAGCGAGTCTATTCATACAAAGCCTATTTAATATCCGAACTGGGAATAAAGTTTTCCTTCCATCTTAGAAGCATAATTTTACCTTAAGAAGAACTTTGAAATAAAAAGTTTACAGAAAATTGGCAGATTATGAACTGTGCAACTTCTTATACAGCTTTGTCTCGTTTTTAGTGTCACTGTTTCATAAGTCAGATGGCAAGAGACAGGTGTGGGATAAAAAGAAGGATGGCTCTCAGCAGCTCCAGCCGTGGGTGAGGACCAGCCCTTCCCATCACAGCCTCACCTTTTAACACCCAAAGTGGCCGCTTTACTTTACTCCGCACCCACTATAGATGGCGAAGGAGGTATTTAAAACTCCTGTGGGTAGGGAGCCCTAAGTGACGTAGTTGGTCTTCAGAGATGTTCATATTTAGTATCAAAGAAATGGCGTGTGTTGCTAGACTGTAGTTCAGAGGAACACCGAAATTATACCCCTTCCATAAACGCGCCTTGTGTTTGTCTGAGGCCTGTTGTCAGCACCCTTTCCACACAGGACGTAGTAGTTGACTTCTGACCTTTGCACTATCGATCTCTGTAGCTCCAGATCTGAGACAGCAGTATTTTTACTCTGTTCTGCCCTGCGTTGCCACTGTCCACCACTCCAACTCCTTGCTTGGCTAACTTCTGGTTGTATCTAGTGGTTGCTAAGGAGGCTGCACACCCCTGCGGAGCTCCCTCTGAAACTTCTGGTGGGGACAAGCATCAGGCTCCGGGAGGTAGTCCTCCAGCGTGTGGGGATGCTTCTGAGCATCAGGCATGCGCAGACAGGCTCTGGGCGGCAGTCTTCCAACATGTGGGGATGCTTCTGAAGAGAACTCTCCATGTGACTCTGATGGGGGTCCTGTTCACAGAACGATGCTCAGATCAGAACCTCACGGCTGCCTAGGTAGCTGCTGGTGTTCTCTGACTGCGTCAGCTCAGAAATGCTGGGAGCTGTCACACTGTAGGCTGCTGCCGTCTTTAGAGTTTTGTGGTCCCCGACCTCAGCCAGGTGTGGGATGTTGCACAGGTGCCCATCACGTTTCTTCATTGACTGACGCTGCCTGTGCTTTCATAATTACTTCAGATTCTTCACGCTTTCTGGTTTCTCTTCCCTCAGTTTCATCAGAAGAGTTTGCCTCCTCCTTGGGAACGTCACGGTTTTATTTTCGGAAAAAAAACCAAAAAACAAAAAAACAAAAATTCTCCACAATTTTCAATACAGCTCGCAAACCTCCTTGTGGGGTGTCCGTTCTTCCTGCTATGTTCAGTGAAGGATGCATGACTTCTGTTGAAAGTAATCCTTCTCTGTGCTCTCTGGCTCCCATCTCTCCTCCAGATCCAGGGAAGCTCACTTTGCAGTTTCATAGATCTATATTTTACTATTATTCTTTGTGAATCTGGCCCATTTTACACCATTGGCTGAGGTTGTGTGTGTGTGTGTGTGTGTGTGTGTGCGTGCGCGCGCGCGCGCATGTGTATGAGTGCATGTGGTATGTGCGCATGTGCGCACATGTGTGTTTGTGGGGGCCAGAGATCAATGTGGAGTGCTTTTCTCAATCTTTCTCCGTCTTATGTTTTGAGACAGGATCTCTCACTGAACCCGGAACTTGCCAGTGAACCCCAAAGATCTGATCTGTACCTCCTGCACACTGAGATCACAGGCATTCTACGTGGGTGGTGGGGATCTGAACTCGGATTTTCATGCTTGCGTGGCAAGCCCTTTAAAGATCAAGCCATCTCCCCAGCCCCTTGTCCTCTTCATGAGTGACTCTTCCCTTTTCTATCTTCATTTGTGTCTGTGAGATACCATATAGTCACACAGTTTGATTTTACAGTTTTGGGGTGTTTGTTTGCTTGTTTTACACTTTACCCCATTTTGTATCGTGATGTTTCCCAGAGCTCTGCCCTGCCATTTTATGCCGGCTCATCATTTTCTTCATACTGTTAACAATGAATTATCATTTACATATTTGCATGTGTATAATTATTACAAACACTCACGTGTGCAAAAACACCTTTTTTTCTCCCCCAGAGACAGTCTTGCTTTATAGCCCCTGCTGGCTTTGAACGTGTGGTCTTCTGTCTTGGCCTCCTCAGAACAGGGACGACAGATGTGTGTCTCTACGTAGGCATAACTTTATTTTTAAAACACTTCTTCTGAGTTTGGCTGTTAATAATAAATCAACCGTTTGGTTCGGGGTTTCTCCGTGTCAATACTATTCACTATTCACATTTGGGGTTGGATGATTCTCTGTGGTGAGTGATGTCCCGGATAGCATCCTTGGCCTCTGTCCACAGGATGTCAGCAGCTCTCCTCTCCTAGCTGTGCCAACTGGGAAATAACTGAAGAGGTACATTTTTTCCTGGTTGAGAACCCGCTGCTGCATTTAGCTTAAGCTGTCTCCTCAGGAGTACTTAGTCTCTTTGTGGCCTCTCCTTTCTCTCTTGCTTTCCCCTTCTCCCACTTCTGTCTGTATGCGTGGTTGGGGGCTATGGGGATTCTATGTGTAATCTTGGCATGGGTGAGAAACCTCTGGCATGCAAATACTTTGCCGCTGGCTCGTACAGCCTGTGACTTGCCGCCTGTTCCTCCAAAAAGGCTTACCACAGGCCATCACTCAACTGGAGATGCAGTTCTGGCTGAGTTTCTGGAACTCAGTGGCATTTTCTCCCTTGCTCTGACACTGGCTGTCCTCTCCACAAGTTCACTGTGGGGACAGTTGGTCTCTTCGGCAAGGGCACTTTAGCTCTTTCCACACTTATTCAAACCTATGGCCACCTGGAGGCTCCATAGGTGTGACATCCGGTTTCATATCCTGTTCCCAAGCACCTGCCTGGTTCCCTTTTTGTGGAGCCCACTTCTGGCTAATATGAGGGACCGTGGAAGATCATCTCTTCTCATCCCTGCAGTCAGGATGTTCTCCTATGCCCTGTCCTCTCACATTGCCCTTTGAGTTCTCATCAGTCTTCTCTTTCTCAGAGTTTTGGACCAAGAGGGAGAAATGTTTAGAACTTCTCACAGGGGCCGCAATACTTGCTCTACTTCTATTGAATCTCATAGCTCTTTCTTGCTCCTGCCCTCCAGTCTTCTGTCTTATTTTTATTTATTTATTTATTTTTGGTGGTAGATGGTGGGGTAGAAGGGAGCCATTTAGACATTGGCTTTATTCTATAAATACCATGTCCTGAAACTTACAGTTCTTTTACTGGCATCCAGAATCAACCGTCACCCCTACCGTCACACCATCACATGTGTAAGAACCCATTTTGAAACTCAGTACGAGTTTCTGAGCTTTGGTTTTAGAACATTCTTTTGTTCTTCCTGGGATTTTTTTTTTTTAAAGTTTCCTCTTTACAGAGGCAATGTGGCCCCATCTTAACATTCAGTATAAATGATAGAATGGCTGGGAAATAAAAAGAAATTACCAAGAGGGAAAGATATAAAATATAAAATGTCTGATGGTTGAACTCTCAGGCTTCGTTTTGCCAAAGTCTTACAAAGCTAATCAAATATTCATCTCTCAGACCTTAATGTCTTTGGAGGTAGAGACTAATACTAGATCATTGCCAGCCTCCAATAGCAGTTTGAGAACACAAGGGTCACAAATCGCTTAACACTCTCCCCTTCCCCCAAACGCAGGAGTGGATCTTGCCATCAGGCAGATCTAGCTGATCAGGAGTCGGGGCTGAGAGGTACCACTGGCAAAGAACTTGCTGTCTGTGTGGACATAGCCAATAAAAATTGGAAGGGAGTGTGAAGTACATGTATATGTGTTTTAAAGGTTATTGGCAACGTCTGGCTGTTTCACTGCCAGTAACGATCACTCCTTTCCCCCTCTATAATTCTATTCAGCTTCATGCTGGACTGATTCAAATAGGAAGCCGACACGATGTCTACCAAAAATCATTTTAATCTCCAAGTTCCATAAAACAATATATGACACTCATATAACTCAGGTTCCTGGAACGAAGCTTGTTACAACCAAAGCACTTCCAATTTTATTTTTAGAAACGGGTTCATGCGTTTTACATCGAATTAGGCTGACTTCCTTTCTGTCTCAGTTGGGGGGTTGTTTTAAATCACAGCCGGTGGGTAAAGAATAATTCGTTTCTAATTTTTTTTTCTTTGAAAAGACCATTGACTCTCTTAAGAAAGCAGTTGCCATTTTGTTTTCCTTAGAAGCTATAGCCTGCAAAATCTCTCCTTGACAAACAGACAGAACTGATGTGAAGCCATAGATTTTATACTACAGTGAACCAACCTGACAGGGAGTCAGGTTCTCAGCTCTGAAGACTCAAAATGACCTAGATTGATTGCAGAGCTGGCATGGGGCTTCTTCCGGGTCCTGCCTGCTGTGCTTCTGAACTGAGTTTAAAACCGTTGCTGACCTATAAGCAGCCTTTGGAGACAACTTACAGTCCAGCTTGTTGTGCCTGCACCACAAAACTACTGCCCACAAACAAACAAACAAACAAACAAACAAACAAACAAAAATGCACACTGAAATAGAGGGAGGAAATGGGACATAACAAATGGTACATATTGGTGTGTTGAGTTTATTCTGGTTAATGAGGGAACAGGTCTTAAAGAATTAATCCTCTTCTGATAGTGTATGTGAGTTAGTGTGCATGCAAATGTGTGGAGGCCAGATCAGGGTCACTTTGGGGTGCTGTTCTACGAGAGTCATTTATTTACCTTGACTTCTGAGACACTTTTTCACTGACACGGAGGGCTCTCTGATTAGTGAGGCTGATTAGGCTAGGCTGGCTGGCCAACAAACTCTAGGATCTTTTGGTCTCCACATCCTCAGAGTTTAAATACAAGTTGAGGATCCCGTACCCTGCTTTTACTACGGGTGATGGAATCAGGCTCAGCTCTCATGGTTGCTCAGCAAGCACTTCCCCAGCTCTGCAACTCATTTTCTCAAAAGGTAAAGTGGTAGTTCATGAGAGATTTCAAGGCCCCACTAGAAAAAAAAATAAGAAAACCCCTAAAATATATTTACACGGGAAGTATTTTAAAAACTATTTCTTGAAAGACAGGCTAAACACTGCCTATCATATTCGCTTTAAATGTGGAGATCGGATACCAAGTAAATCGTTGGTAAACCCCTCACAATCTGGAATCAGCTCAGGAAAAACAGAAAGGAAAAATTAGAAAAAGCCACAAAGATGAGAGATGTGGGCTGAAGGATGACAAGCTCCGAAGTGTAACTGCCACAGAGGTTTTCTCTGCAAACCTCAGGCTGCCTGGATGAGCTGACTGGCCCTCAGCGTGCTGTGCTGATCCACCAGCCGGTTACATTCTCACTGAGGACTTCTTTGTGAAGGATCATTGTCTTTAGGCTTGTATTTATTTCAGCCAACATTTTGATTTGAAAAATTTCTGCCCTATAGAAATGTCAAAAGAACAGGAACAAACTATTTGTAAGAAAGTTGCAGATATTCAACTCTTTTGCCCTAAAATACATCAGAGTGTAACTCCCACATGAAAAGCTGTCCTCCCCCAATTCCAACTCGACACCAGGAATTTTGCATCAGTGTGACATGATTGTTTCATTACATGGAACACACATTTCCCAAGGGGTTTCCTATAGGGTCCCCCTCCTCCAATCTCCTACTAATAGGAATCATGCACCAGCTGTGGATGTTGCTCAGTGGTAGAATACTTGGTATGCTTATGTCTGGTTTTGATACAACATTTGTAAAGAAAAACAAATTATACACTGGCCAAGGCATAGGGATGTTGTGTGTGTGCTGCTACTACCAATAATAGAGAGACTGCTAAGTTGGAGGTCAGCCTGGACTATATAGCAAACTCATGTGAGCCAAACAGCTGAACCAATAGATCTCACAAAAAAACAAACAAGTAAAACAACTACTGTATTTGATTGACATAGGCCAATCAAATACAGTTTGCTGGCCCCATATATAGAAAATCATCCTACCTTTTATTTATTCATTCATTTATTTATTTTATTTTTATTTTTTATTTATTTTTGGTTTTTCTTTTTTTGTTGTTTTGTTTTGTTTTTTTCTTTTTTTGAAGACAAGGTTTCTCTGTATAGCCCTGGGTGTCCTGGAACTCACTCTGTAGACCAGGCTGGCCTCAAACTCAGAAATCCACCTGCCTCTACCTCCCAAGTGCTGGGATCAAAGGCATGCATCAAGGAGTGTGTCACCACTGCCCCGCTCATCCTGCCTTTTAAATTGAGGTATATGAAAATATGTATAGTTTGAAAACGGACACTCACATATCATAAGAAACAATTCTAACTTTGTTTTATGAAAACAACCAACCATTTGTGTTAGTATGCTGAGCCAAAGGTAGTTAGCACCAAGTCTAAGTGTTATTTTGTCCTTTAATCTAGAACGAGGGTGAGCTAACATTTTCTGTAAAGGACCAAGTATAAATACACATGTTTACATATACAACAACATAATAGTGACATCAATATTTTAGGCTTGTGATGCTGTATGTGTTTTAGCTGCCCAAGTGCGCCGTAGCAGCTCAGCCAAAGCCATAGACAATGTAGAAATAAATAAATGTGATTGGGCTTCAATACATTTATAAAATTTTCAAATACCATAAAATATTATTTTTCTTTTGGGTTTTGTTTATTAGATTGAGGCAGGGTTTCACGAAGTCCAGGAATTCACTATATAGGCAAAGATGACCTTGAACTTCTGATCCTCCTGCTTCTACCTTCTAAGTGTTGTGATATCAGGCATGAATCAGCAGGCCTAATTTATATGCTTCTGGGGATCAAATCAAGAGATTCATGCAAGCCAAGCAAGGATTGTACCAGCTGAACTTCATCCCCATCTCTCTTTGAAGTTTTTTTGTAGCTCATAGGTTGTAAAAAAAAAAAAAAAAAAAAAAAAGTAGGTGGTAGGGCTTGGCCCTTTGTTTGCTGTCCCATATACAGAAAATCATCCTGCCTTTTAAGCTGAGGAATATGAAAATGTGTATAATTTGAAATGGACACTCATGTATCATAAGAAACAATTGCCACTTTGTTTTATGAAAACAACCAACCATTTGTGTTAGTACGAGTCTAAGTGTGTGATTACAGCGTGCTTCCAAAAATGTGTTTTGCTCAGCCAGGCCGTGGTGACAGACGCCTTTAATCCCAGTGCTTAGGGGGCAAAGGCAGGCAGATCTCACACCAGGTGAGCTCAAGGCCAGCCTGGTCTATAGAGCAAGTTCCAGGCCATCCAGGACTACATAGAAAAACTATGTCTTGAAAATAAAAAACAACAGCAACAAAAAATGGTTTTGCCTCATGTTTATATATATGTATATATATATATATATATACATATATATGTGTGTATATACATACGTATGTATATATATGTGTGTGTGTGCATGCATGCAAGCAGGCATGTGTATGTATGTGTGGGTATGTGTGTGTGTATATGTGTGTGATGTGTGTGTTATGTGCGTGTGTGGTGTGTGTGTGTGTATGTGCATGTGTGAGTGTGTGTGTGTGTGTGTGTGTGTGTGTGTGTGTGTGTGTGGTGCTGGGAAGAGACTGAGGCCTGGCACTTGCTAGTCAACCCTCCATTACTAAACTACAGCCTCAGGCCTTTGAAGTTGTTCTAACTATTATCAGAGTCCTTACATGACAAATATATGCAGTATTTGAATATCTGTCATGACAGTGACCCCTGCCTGTCAGGCCAGCCTAGTGAGTCTATGTGACAGAACTATGTCAGAGGATGTGACAGCTCCTGTAGATCCCATTAGCCATGTCACTTCTTCTTATCAAATTCTCTGCCAGCTTGGTGCAGGGCCCAAGCCTCGATTTTAGAAGAACAGACACAGAAAGGTAGGAGTCAGCAGGGTCCAGAATCTGTCTGTCTGGGCTAACAAACTTGGCCCTTATTTGCAAATCTCCTGGGAGTCTTCCAATGTCCTTAGGTGTCCCCTGCCTGGAGGGAAGCTTGTACAGTCGAGTGGTCCTCATGTATTTCCTTTGCTACATTTTACTTACTATGGCTACACCACCATTTGGCTTTGTTAAAACAGAAATTGGAATGGCTTCTTTACACTTGAGAATGGTGATGTGTGACTCATGGGACTTCCTCCAGAAACACAAGTGAGTTGTCCCGTTAGTTCCTGCCAGAAGGCTCCAGTTTTCCGACGTACTCCAAGTACCTTTAGTATGCTTACAGTCTTCAAATAGGAAGTGAGGAGTAACGGTTTGGACCCAGAGCCAAGCATGTCTCTGCTTCTCTGAAGACAGCAGATGTGTCAGCCATCTTGGAGGCTCATTTAGGACAGAGGTCTTAGGGAGATGTACGTCAAATGAATGATGGCTCACTGATGAGACTCAACCTCTGCTTGGGCACAGCCACAAATGGTTGTATGGGGGAATCTTTTATTAGAAACATACTCCCATGACAGCATCTACTGCAAATTTCTGAGGTCCCCCAGTGAATCTCACATTTGGTTTTAAATAACGATTCCTCTCTCGGTTCAAGCCGGAGAAGTCTGTGTCGGTACTGAGGAACCGAACACATTTAGGGATGACGTTATTTCTGCGGTTCTCAAATCCTTATTATTTTCCTACTTCTCCAATCAAATGCTGTGCTAACTTCCACAATACCCATTTTATTAGTTAAATAAATTAACTCGTAGTAGCAATATCATTAATAAATGAACAAAATCCATCTGTAAGTGCATCCATCATATTAAGTTTATGTTGCTCTTAATATCTCCCCTCTCTGAACTATTTTACTCCACTAAAGGCACTAAATAATTCTCTTTTCAAATTTATGGAAAAAAGATGGCTGGAATCCTGGTAATTTACTCTTTTGAAGTTTTTTGTTTGTTTGTTTTGTTTTGGTTTTTTTGGAATGTAGTTTGGAGAAAGCAAGAATTTTCTTTTCATTTGCAGGAGGGCAAAGCTGTTGGTAGTTCAGTCCCTTCCCTCGGCTGGCCTTCATGTCTAGCTCAGGTTTCCATGCCCAAAGCATCATAAATAACCAATGAAGTAAAAAACTATCTAAACACTAGGAGTCAATTTCCATAAACGCTCATGTTAAAAATGCACGACTGGTATGCAGGGTTAATTTTAGCCACAGTGTCGTTTCTGTCTGTGGCCCGTTTTCTTGGCATGTCTTGTCTTAGCCCTTTAAAGCCCACTGAAGACAAAAGGCAGGCCTCTGTGGAACAGTACAGGTGGCTAACACTGTAGATGTGTTTCTACTTCACCAGCATCAACCCGTGTGCCCTCAGGAACGAATGAGTAAAAAAAGGATCTTAAATCCGGATGGTGGAGAGGATCGAGCAGTAGGTGTGAACTGACCACTGCCCTTTGACCTATAAACACAGTAAAATAATCGGAAGCTAAACACCTCCGCCCTCCACCCCTGCTAAGCCTCCACCACTGCAGCCGACCTGACGCAGCTTCCACAAGGGGTGAAACAGTGGTGGGGGCCTCCCTGACTCTCCTGAGCCAGAGAATACTTATGTGGTGCTCACTCAGTGACTTGGGCTTAACCAACTAAACAAGAGCCTCTGCTTAGTAGAGAAAAAGACTTTGAACAGCCACTGACTGTCATTACTGCTGCTGATGTCTAAGAAAGCTGAGAATGGTAGAGAATAATTTCTGTTCTTTTTCATAATGCATTAGTAAGTTCTATGTACATTATTAGTTTTTAGTAAGTTATTAGTAAGTTAGAATGTTGGTTCTATGAGTATAGTTCTTGTGTGTATCCAAAATTTCTTGAGGCCCCCGGAGCCTCTTCCAGCAGGAACGTTTGCCTGGATGGCTTGATTGTTGACTTATGGTATCTTTTATATGAAAACCAATATTCTTGCCAGTGTTTGTACTTTAAGGATTATTATGGGCGAAATGCTCAACAGAGTCGGGCTACACTCGTCATTAGAAAAGCCGTCTCTGAGGGAAGAGCAGAAAATGTGAAAAACAATAAGCTCACCCAGTTTTTAGCCTCAGCCTCAAGTTCCAGGCAACCTTCGAGACGTTTGGAAGCACAACACCGCCACCTTCTGGTAGAGTCTTACCGTCGTCCTCTCTGCCAGTTGAGGGGGCTCTCCTCCACCTCCATAATTTGTGTTTCTGTTAAGACAGATCTAATTTGATTTGTAGCCTTGCAAACTTTAAGTAAAGTCTAGACAATGGCTTAGTCAATTTGGATTAAGATCAAAGAGTTTGAAAACAGGCGGCTCTTAACTGGTTCTGTTGTTGGAGAGGAATGTGATTTTGGCATCTCCGATCTTACCTGAGGAAATCTCTTGCCGGCTACACAAGACTCTGTTTCTTGCATCCCAGGCAGATCTGGAACTCACTGTGTAGCTGAGGATGACCTTGAACTTCTGATTTTTCTGCTCCCTCCTCCCAAGACTGGGATTACAGGTATACATCGTCACATCCAGTTTTTTTTTTTTTTGTTGTTTGTTTTTTTAAGCTAGGAATTAAGCACAAGCTATATGTAAACCAGGCAAGCGCTCTACAACTGAGAGGCATCTCCAGGCCACTTCCCTAGAGCATTCTAATAACCTTGAACATGACCTATGTCCTAGGAGCTGGTAAGGATTCTTGCCACTGAGACTGCTGAGGTGCCAGCAGGGTTTGCCCCTCACTGCTCTACTCTGACCACCGTCAGCCTGCTACATCTCCTGGCCAAGTGAGTCTGGCAAACGAGGTTCTCCAAGGGAGACTGGCAAACGGGGTTTTCCTTTTCTGTCCAGTAGAGGGAAAGAAGGCCATGCAGAGGAAGGCCAAGAGCTCTTACCAAAGACCAAGAGCCCCAAAAGATGGTGAATTGTAGTGAGAGCTTTGGCTTCTTAAAAACAAAACAAGAGTTCTTTTATGTGAATATGTTTTTGTTTTAATTCTCAAGTGTGGGACATGGGGCTGCTTCAGGCTGTCCTCAGCTATTAAGTATGACTGTCTCTAGGTGTTCTGAGGGTGGGTGGGTGATTTTTGCCAGCTGCATAGTTTAATTTTGGAGACTCTGGAGAGGCTATAAACAAGAGATCCCCAAGAGGGCCTGTGGTAGCTGCTGCTCTTCCTGCTGCTGCCCCTGCTGCTGCTGGTGGGTCCTGCTGGTTTGCTGTAGCTGCTTTTCTGGTTTTCTGGACTGCTGGATTTTCTGATGACTTGCCCCAAGGAACCCAGCAACTCAAATGGGCAGGAAATAGCCCATATAGGTTTACACCACACCCCCTGTCCTCTCAAACCTTCTTCTGCTCCTGTCTCCTGTTGGGGTTGAAAGGAATAAGGGTTGGAAGGGAGGTAGAGATATAAGAAGCCAATAAAATAATAAGACAAATATGCCAAAAGTGAATCCTCTGTTTGAGAGAAGGCCCAAGAATCTTAGCACTTTATAGAATATCCAGCCAAAATGGGATATCACTGGCTACTTCAAACAGCTCTGCTGTATCTGGCTCTAGCTGTAAAGGGCTGCTGTCCTCTCCTATGGGATAAGAGCTTCCTGCAGTAAACCAGTTCAACCAGCTTAGACCGTCAAAGCTCATCCATAAGCACAGGCCAGAGACAGGGCAAGCCTAAGAAGAGGCTGTTGGCCTGGGTGAAGAAGAAAGCTGCTCTGGAAGGGAGCTCTCCCCACTAAAAGACTGCCAAGCCTTCAACCAGGGGCCAATACTGCCTCTACCTTAGTGGAAAGCAAGAAGGTTTAGCTAGTGGTCACATGATGGGGATCCTCTGCTGAGTCATCAGGAGGAAGAACATGTTGGGCCCACTGGAGGAAATGTATCTATCTCCATTGCCTTCACACGAGTTAACACAGAAGACAACAATGTTCCGGCTGAGCTGCTGGGAGCTTCAAGGAAACAACGACTACAGGTCCCATGGGAGCTGCAGACACCTGTGAGACAGTCTGCCTGCCATTGCCAAGCTGGGAAAGGCAGAGGCCACCAAACTGGGTTAATGATGTACCAGATCAGTTTCCTCTACATAAATTAAATCTGTTCTTCAGTAGGAAGAAGGAAAGGCAAAGAATATTCTCTCCTAAGGTTTGGGTGTAATGGAAAAACCAGGGAGAGTATGGTTGG
>JADRCD010159888.1:0-11347 GCA_019843815.1 Montemys delectorum | reverse complement strand
TAAACTTAGCTCATTAAATCTGAATGTTTCTCCCTGTTAGATACACTTAAGAATATATATATCTGGACTCATTTTAGCATACATCTGCTATAAACCAAAGCTGTTACCATTGAAGTTTCATTATTATGTTACTATTATATTATATATTATAAATATACATTATATCATTATATTATATATCATAATATTGCATTACTATACATAATATAATTATATTTATAGTACAAGCTTTATTTTTATTATGGATGTTCTATACTATAATTTGCATTATAAATCGTTATCATCCCATGAGAATTTAGGAACTCATTTACATTTAACTTACAATGACCTGTTTTTTAAAAGATGTCTCACCTTTTATTGAGAGACTTAATTTTGCTTTATCTCAGTCAGTGGTTTTAGTTAGTGGAGCTCTCTTCTAGCCTTTGAGACATGATGTCTTCTAATAGTTTGTGTGCTTTGGACACAATGTACGTCCCTTATAGAGGCTCTGTGTAAGCCTGTTAGTTCAGCCATATAACAATAAAGCATTTGCACTTTTTCCAAAGAGCTTCTGCTGTTCCCTCTGTGCTACTGCATAGCTCTCCCAGCTGCTGAGCGAACATCGCTAGCTAACATGTTTGATTATTTCTAGAAGTTTGCTAATCTGTTTTGGTTTCTTTTATTATGGGTATGCTTTGAGACAAGATGTTAAATTGTATGTTTTTCTGCTAATTTTTTTTCCATTTTTTATTGGATATTTTATTTATTCACTTTTCAATTGTTATCCCCTTTCCCAGTTTCCCCTCCGCAAACCTCCATCCCATTCCCCTCCCCCTGCTTCTATGAGAGTGCTCCCCCACCCACCCACACACCCGCCTCACCCCCCCCACACACACACATACTCCCATCTCACCATCCTGTCATTCCCCTACCCTGGGGCTGGGGCATCAAGCCTTCACAAGACCAAGGGATTTCCCTCCCATCGATGCATTCTAGCTACAAGTGGTGTTTTGAAAGTTGATTTTGCCCATCATTAACATAGACAGAAAAATTTTCTTTCGACCTGCCCATGTTGATATATACAACACTCATTTCGCATCTTCTGTATTGTTACTAGTGTATGTTCTGAACTGCAGTTGTGTTTCATTTAAGGTAGACAACTGTTGGTCTCTTACAAATACAACCCAGGGATTAATTTGATAAATCTGTCCATTTATACCACCAGGTCTGTCCTCCACTCTTCCTGAAACTAAAGAGCTTCCCCTTGACTATTGCTTCTTTGATTTCTTTCCTGAGGCTTATATTAAATATCAACTGTAGGCTCTCGCTGCTCAAAACTCTCTTCTTTCCTGTATGGGCTTCTTTATGGCTTTCTCATGTCTTACTTTGATCTTTTTCTTTTTCTTTCCAACCTGTGATCTTAACCATCAATTAGACTTTACTATAATTTCATTTATACACATTTTAGATGTTCCACTTTAGGATCTCTCTTTTGTTCATTTTCCAAAGTTCTAGTCCACGTTCCCCAATTACGATGGTCTATTAGTGCTCTTCCATGGACTGCCCAAGGACCTGGTAAAAGATCTCATCTACTAATCTCCCATTTTTCTCTATTTTCCATGGAAATGTAATGCAAAAATAGTGAATCACCTTTATCTTAAAAATCTGAGCTTAAGAGGCTGGAGAGATGGCTCAGTAGTTAGGAGCACCTATTGCTTTTTCAGAAGTCTTAACGTTGGTCACTGTCATGGGTGAAACAGCTCACAACCATCTGTAAGCTCAGCTTCTGCGGGCACCTGCAATCATGTCCACAAATCCATGGGCAAACATACATACTTATACACAATTCAAAAGAGTGAAAATAAAGCTTTTTTTAAAAAAAACCTGAGCTTGATAGGTTCTTCAAAATAATTTAAGGAATCAGTTTCATTTAATATTTTCATACATTTCTGTTTCCTAGTTATTTGCATACTATTTTTATCTTTATGTATCTCAGAATAATTAGTTTTCATTTGCATATTCACCTTAATAGAATATATCTGTTTGGTTTTTTCCTTGTAAACATAGTAAACAACTGACCTGATATTTTGCATACTTTTAAATATCTCTCCTCATGTTGTCTGCCTCAGTTTCTTTTCCATTGGTGTGACAAAACACCCCCAACAAAAGTAATGGACAGGAAATGGGTTTTATTTGGGCTTATAATTGCAGAGGAATGTAGCCCATTGTGGCAAGGGAACCATGACAAGAAATAGGAAAGGCATGGGGGCAGGATCAGGAAGCTGACTGGTCACCTTGGTCAGTGCTTAGGAAGCCAAGGAAGCAGGTTGGTGAGGCCAAGCTGTGATGTCTTCAGTCCTGCCTCCAGTGATCCGCATCACTGACAAGATCTGGAGACACATAGGTGTGTCCGCCTCAGATAGAGGCAGCAAGTGATTCACAAACAGTCATCTTCTAGTGGCCTCGGAAGCTCTGACTTTGCGATCTTCATTCTGAACCTACGTGGGACTCTTCCCTGCTGTGTAGGAGGACTTGGATGATTTCCTCAGTCTAATTTTCTTTTCAATCTATATTTCTTTTCTCATAATTACTAAGCCTCCAAGGATGCTCTTTCTAATTTCTCTGTGAATTTGCCGTTTCTATTAACTTGACTAGAAAAGATTCATCGGTATGAACTGAGCGTAGAAAAACTAACTAAATATTTATTTCAAAGTTTTGGTTATATTAATATATCTTATTCATCTTGAAAAACTTAATAACTCATCAATACCAATTTGTGCTAGTCATACACTCTGGAGTGTAGGACTATTCACTGGAACATAGCTGATCTACCGGAGTAACACCCATAAAAAGATACTCTCTGCCTCAGAAAACTGTCCATACCTTCTTTTGGTTCACAAAATAGAGCATGTAACACTTTTTATAGATTGTCCTTAGAAAACAATATTATATGACTGATTTATAGCAACAAGACAAAAATCTCATGAAAAAATATTTTCACACATATATACCCCTACATATAAGCTTTTTAATTAATCTTACATAAAAGAATTACCCATGAATATTACAATATTGTATAGTATATATTGTATAGTATGTAGTATATATAACTTATAGAAAAACATTTTAGTGGGTTTGTATGATAGCTTCAATAACATATCTAATTTCATAATTGTCCTCTCCATTGTGATAATGTGATTTCCTAAAAAAATTGATTGGTTTGTGTGTAAGATACATACATACTATATTGTACCACACAGTATACATCACATATGGCATATAACATATGTTGCTGTAACATATATGTCTACATAGTGTTTTATGTCTTAGGTTTGCATTTTTTAGGTTTATTTACTGTATTTCATGTGCATGAGTAATCAGCCTTCATGAATGGATACATATCACATGTGTGACATGTGTGCTTGGTGCCTGTAGAGGTTAGAAAAGGGAATTGGTCACCTGGAGCTAGAGTTATAGGTGGTTGAATTTTCAAAACATATTTTATGTACTTTGACATGTAGTATAGATCTTACACATACAGTGTGTATTGTATGTGCAATGACTATTTGTACACATTTACAGGTAGACATGTACGTGAAAACTTCTGGGTGCTTTTTTGATAGCTGGAAATTTTATTTTATTTAGGAGTTTAGTAGTATTGCAAATTTTCATGCCTTATATTTTATATTTAAATTATTTTTTTAGTTTCTGAGATTATAGTATTAGATCATTTCTCCTTTCCTTTCTCTCTCTAAACCCTTTCATGTACCCCTCCTTGCTCTCTTTCAAATTTGTAGCCTTTAAAAAAAAAATAATTGTTGTTACATGCATGTATGTGTTTATATGTGTGTGTTTGTGTGTGTGTGATTATGAGTATGTGTGTGTGTTTGTGTGTGCACGTGTGTATGAGTGTATGTGAATGTGTGGGCATGAGTATGTGTGTGCAATGTGTGTGTTTGTATGTGTATATGTGTGAGTGTGCGTGCATATATATGTTTGTATGTGTGAGCATGTATATAAGTGTGTGTGTGTGTGTGCATGTATGCCTAAATACATAAATTACAACTTGCTAGTTTGTATTATATTACTTTTAAGTATGTCTTCATGGCTGACCATTTGGCACTGGATAGCCAATTGGTATGTTCTTCTCTGGGAGAACCTATTTCTCCTGCATTCCTTGTAGAGGAAGGGCCTGACAGATTATAAGAGCCCCAGAATAATATTATATTTTTATAATATTAAAGAATATTATTATATTCTTAAGTCTTTTCAGGAACAAACATGTTCTCTTCAGCCCTAGAACAGCTATAACTTAAACATTTAGTTGTTTTCAGTTTAGAATTTATTTTGTTATTTTTCTCACATCTATTTATTTTCTCACATTCCTTATCTTTTTGTTCATTTAAAATATATCTTCATTTCTCTCACTTAGTTTTATTATGATCCCTGCATTAAGCCTGTTAGTTACTAATTCTAAAGTCAGAGCTATCTGAAGGACAGCCTAAATACCCTCTTATAATTATTATTTGATAATTAGTAACACTTTGCATTAAATGATAGACTGGTTGAATGGCAATAGCCAGTCCTTGTTCTGTTGTGGCCCAGTGACTGGTTTGATGAATTTTGCTTTAGGAGACACTTGGCATGACGGGGCTCAAATAGCTTGCTCAGCATTTACATCAGTAACTGGAAATTCTGTTCTATAGGAAGGCCTGCATTTTATGCTGGGCACACAGGGTATGTCCCCGAGGTTTCAGATGAGGTGGACAGAATGTGGACTAATCTGTGTGAAAGGAGTCTTCTCTCCACAAACCATGGGACTAAACCTATGTTGAATAGAGTCTTAGCTATTACCCAGAGCTGACTTGGGATTGTTGGCAAACTGTAAGCCATGAACATGTTTAGCCTTGACTCCAGTGCTCTTTTGATTCCAGGATCAGTTCCCTTCCAGCATCTATTGCCTTTTCTTCTACAGAGTTCACTATTGGCATAGCAGTGAGGATTTGGTCTGTTGGGAGCTTACTTAGCCACACTAGAAAGAGGAGTCAAGAGTTCCTTGGATTCCAAAGGAAGAAAGGCCAACTGGATGACACAGCAAGAGTATGTACACAGAAAACCTAGATCCTGGAGAAGAGGCGGCACCCCAGGGTCTCCTAATCCTCCACTGTCCCACCACCATGCCTGTGTGTAAGGAGCCTGATCCATGGTATCCTGTCCATGTTCTGCAATAAAGGTAAGGGAAAGAGAATCACAATTGCTATCCCCTCCACCATCTCCTCTGTGGTTCCTAAATTCATCCTCTGTGTTGTGTTTCTTTTGAACTTGCCAGTCTTTCACTGAAGCATGGGGATTATTGACTCACCCCATAAAGTTTGATGAAGAGAAAGGAGAAGCATCTAGGGAGCTAACTGGGATATTTTACAGTGGAAGCATGTTAAAAGCTCACACTAAATATTTGTTAACAGATAGAGATCTTTTCAGAGCTTTTATCAAAAAAATTTTTTAATATCTTCCTTTTGGATCTAGTTCCCAATTCAAGGTAGATTAAAAATCTAATCTGATCTTTCTGCTCAATTTGTTAGACATGCTACTTAGGTACATCATTTTCCAATTGCTTTTAAAATAAATTACATTTGATGTATTCCTCTCTTGGTTATTGCCATTCAAATCCCTTACATTTCAATAGACTTAATTGAACATAAAGAATAGAGAGGAATTAGGAAAGGTGGCTCAGCAGTTAAGAGCACAGACTGCTCTAGCAAAAGACCCAGGTTTGCTTCCCAGCACCCACACATGGCTCACAGCTGCCAATAACTTCAGTTCCAGGGGATCTCGTGCCCTCTTTTGGCCTCTGTGGGCACTGCAGACACATGGTGCACTTAGGAATGTGCAGGCCAAACACTCATACACATAAACTAAATGTTCATAGCTGGCATGACATGCAGGACTGTTTCATGGGAGTTTTTTTCTTATTTACCAGAGAACACAAGTCCTAGGAAAGCAGAGGGGTTGCTCAATAAGATAAACTGAGGAACACAAGGTCATCAGTGGACAGCTAGTATTTGGCATTGTTATCATTGAGGACACAGTGGAAGAACACCAATAACAAAGGGGCATTCTGTAAATAGATATGCTATTCTGCATGTGAGCTGTAGTCCAAGACAGGCAAGTTATGGTCAGAAAGCACAATGAGGATGGGTAAATTGTACAGAGCCAGCAGACCCCTAATGAGAGAAAGAGATGTACTCAAGCAAAAAGAGGCATATGCTTGCTAGGTGAATGTTGAACCAGGGCAGAGAACATTAGATGGGAATCATATCAGAAGGCAGCACGGAGGGATCATTTAGAGGTTAAATACTCAGCTACATGTATGTTAGAATCCCAATGTTAATCTTAGTTCTAGCACAGAGAAAAGACACCATAGCCATGGGTACCCCAGTCACCTTTGCTGCTACTAGCAGCATCCATTACTTGGAGAATTTTCAATGTACAATTATCCTAACTTTACCTAGAAAGAGTTGGGAAACTCCACCTTTCCTTAGCTCCGAGCTTCAGGAGAAAAATGAGTTGACCAAGAGAATCAAAGCCAGCTTGGAACATGGTGTATTGAAATTTTTCAAGATTTCAAAGGAAGAAAAATAGAAAAATTCAGAAATTTGAGGGACACACTTTGTGTGGTCCAAGTCTCCAAATGGAAATACTACTAAGAATGTTTGAACTGAGCTGGGGAGTTGGTTCTCTGGGTAGAGTTTTTTCTTTAAGCAAAAGGACTAGAGTTCCATCCCAGACCCTGGCATGATGACATGTTGGGGATGCAGAGCAAGCAGATACCTGGGACTCTTCAGTCAGCCTATCTAGCCTATGTAGGACTTTCCAGGTCTGTAACAAACCCTGTCTCAAAAACAGGGTAAATTACACTGAGGAGCCACACTCAAGGTTGTCTTCTGACCTGTGTATGCATAGGCATGTACATTCCTTTACACACACATTCACACATGCACACACACACACATATACACACACCCATAATCACACACATGAAGTATGGAAAGATCAAAAAATCAAAACAACTTTTAATTCCTGCATTGATAAAGAGAAGTTGGGAGAGATTAGTGGGCAGCAGACAGCTGTTCACCAGAATCCAGTGCTAGAAGATCATAAGTTAAAACTGGAAGAGAATGTGAAGATGAGCTGGGGCACAGCAGCCAGCACAGCTGTTCCTAAGCTATTTAAAGGGAAGGGCGCCCCAGTGTGTGGCACCTGATGACACTGAATGCAGACCCTGCTGCCCTGAGGCCTGGAGTTGGTTGTGAGCTGTCACCAGAATGTCAGTCAGTGATTTTTTTCTCTCACTTTCAGTGTCATTGAATACTGCTCTATACATATCTTAGGTACCCAGTTTTCAGTAACTGCAATGGAATGTCAGACCCTGGCACACACTGAAGAACTATGCTTCCATGATTTCTCCTGGCCAGGAAAAGGTTGTTTTCTGCATATAACCCAAAAGCTCAGAAGTTGAGGTTTATTCTTCCTGGTATTTCTGATATGTGGGTAAACAAGGGAGATTTTTCAGCATGTTTATGTAATGAGGAAATTGAAAGTTTGTAATAGAAATCTCTGTTCTCTCAGTGCCAGTACCCTATATGCTGGGACGAGGAGGCAGGGCCTCCCGGAGATGATTATATCATGAGAGAGGAGACTGCATGAGTGAGCTTGGCACTCTGATGCCAGAGACCTCAGGAGCTCTCTTGTATTTCTTCTGCCCTGTGAGACTGTGGTGAGAAGCTGGCAGTCTGGCGGCTGAGGAGACGGCTCTGTGGATAAAGTGATGACCTTGCAAAGAATGAAAAACTGAGTCAGATCCTCTGAATCCATATAAGCACTGAGTTGTGGTCTCAATGACTCAGTTTTATCTCTTAGTTTAGAGGACAGAGACGGGGTATCTCAAGATGATGATGGACTGTAAACTAGAAGACATAGTAAACTCTTTCCTTGCCCAACTAGAGTTCGGTCGTTGTCTATCACAGCAACAGAAAGCAAACCAGTACAATACATACACAATTACAGAATAGACAGTGTTTTGTTTGTTTTTGGAGAGTCTAGTTGAATCTTTTTAACATCTCTTTATTCTTTGCTTTGCTTTGGTGTGTGGTGCTGGGGACAAACCTGGGGTGTTCTTCCTCCACTTTACATGTGCTAATTGAGTGTTCTGTCCTTGTGCCATATCTACTGTCGAAGGGCTCTAAAATAAACTTAGCTAGGCTACATAACATTCATCAAATTTGTCTACATATGTCACAACATTTTTTTTTTTACCGTCCACCAGTATTTTCTAAATTTATCTCACAAACAAGGGTGGGGAAGGTCATGTGACCCAACTGGAACTAGAGCACAGAAGAAGCAGTGCTGCCTGGGAAAGGTCTGAAGAGACTTAGAGAAGAATTAGTGAGGAGAGAAAATATCATATGTAAAATTCCAAAGAATTGGTGCCTGGTGGAAGACAGTCTAGTTACACACTGGTCTTTATCACAGAATATATGGTCTACTTAAAAATGCCACATGGCCAGCCTCAGCAAGAGGTTCTGGCTAATGTTAGCATAGGGAAGGATTTTCAGGAAATTTCAGTTCTACACTTGAAATTCTTTTCAACAGAATATGCAATGTGTAGCAATACAGCCTACATTTCCCTCTCTTCAGACCCATCTACATCATTCAGAAACAGCTTCTGCACCATACCACCCACTCTCCGATTTTTTTCCCTATTTTTGCTCCTCACCCCCACATCTATTCTTTTTATTCTCAGCACAAAACTCTAAAGGCTTTGATTTGAAATGGTGGGGTCCAGCCTGACCTGGAGTGGAAGGGAAGTGCATTCTTTAATATCTACCGAGAATTGCTCTATGGTGCAGCATATGTGCGCCCTGTTCACCCTTCCATGTATATTTGAAAAGAACATGTAGTGAATGAGTTCTCCACTTCTATACTGACCTGGCTGATGGTTTATTCTCTCAGCTGACAGGAGGAGGGTCTTCAAAATTGGTTACATTTCAATTATTTCTTGCAGTTCTATTAATTTTTACTACATATATTTATTTAAAAAAAGCTTCATTAGTGGAGACACGAACTTTTTGCATCATCTTCCCCATGTGGGCCTTGCAAAGCCCTTTACTCCTCTGCATTGCCACTGTTGGGCTCTAGGTCTGCTTCATGAAGAGTGAGTACTCATTTGATGTTTGAAAAATCACAGTAATTTGGGTAGAGTTGGTAGAGGTGCTCGCTGCCAAGTGTGACAACTGGACTTAAATTTAATTCCAGGAATTCAGAGAGTAGAGAGAACTGATTCCCACTGGAGTTCCTCCAATCTCCACACATGCACCATGGCATGTGAATACACACACACACACACACACACACACACACACACACACACAAATACGAGAGAGAGAGAGAGAGAGAGAGAGAGAGAGAGAGAGAGAGAGAGAGAGACAGACAGACAGACAGACAGACAGTCACAGAGGCAAAGATACATACATACATACATACATACATACATACATGCATGCATATACAGAAAGACAGACAGAGAAGAGACAGGCAGACACGCACACACATGCAAAAAGTACTATAAAATGAGAAAAATAAATCCATGGCAGTTTGTTTAGTAACTTTCCTATGGTTTTGCAGTGCTCACTAGCATCCTCATCAGTGAAGCAAGGCCACACTTCTTCCACTCCAATATCCATCCTAACAGGAATGGGGGAGCCTCACCATTCCTTCTCTCCAATTAGCACTACTGTGTACTCTTACAACTTC
Organism: Montemys delectorum; assembly: GCA_019843815.1. Classification (NCBI taxonomy): domain Eukaryota; kingdom Metazoa; phylum Chordata; class Mammalia; order Rodentia; family Muridae; genus Montemys; species Montemys delectorum. The sequence goes on along the minus strand of JADRCD010159888.1, from coordinate 1,555 downwards.
CTATTGTCCATCTGTCTGTCTCCATTGGAGAAATGTCTATTCAGCTCTTTGTACACTTGTAACAACACAGATCTTTCCCTTGTTGTTGAGAAGTGTGGCTTCTTGCGTACCGTCCACACCCACAGTATACCACAGGCTGGTCTCTCTGCAGCTGTGTCTTTGCCATAGAGCAGCTATGCCATTTTAAAAAGTTACACTTCTATATTATTGTCTCTTGTGCATTTGAGGTTGGAACTTCAGAGTCTTTTTTCAGGTCTAGGTGACAAAGTATTTCTCCCATGTTTTCTCCTAGAGCAGTGGTTCTCAACCTTCCCAGTGCTGTGACCCTTTAATCCAGTTCTTCATGTTGTGGTGACCCCCAACCATAAAATTATTTCATTGCTACTTCATAACTATAATTTTGCTAGTTATGAATCATAATATAAGTATTTGTGCTTTCCTATGGTCTTAGGCGACCATAGGAAAAGTTTCACAACTGATAAGTCCATGGAAGTTTCAGTTTAGAGTCTGAGGCCTACAGATGATGAGATACATGGGCCTAATTTCAGCCTGTATACAAGTGTTGGCTTCCTCTACATCATTTATTAGAAAGCATGTCCTTTCTCCATTATATCACATTGGCCATTCATGAAAACCACTTACCAGGGAATAAATGGGTTTACATTTGCTCCCTATTATTCCATGTGGCCATTGTTAAGTCAGAACTGCACTTGAGACTAGAATAATTTTGTTCTGTATTTTGGAGTTGGGCAGTAAGATGCTTCCAAGTTTTGTTCGTTGTTGTTTTCTGGGTTTTTTTGGCTTTTTATGGTTTCCCATGAATTTTAAGATTATTTATTTAGTTAGCTGTACTTCATTGAAAATGATATTTGGGGAGAGCATACAATGCTAACCTTCATATATTATATGCTTTTATAGGGATAGAATTTTATTTGTACATAATTGTCTTAGTTATACTCTATTGCTATAAAGAGACACCATTATCCAGGCAACTTGTGAAAGAAAGAATTTAATTTTTGACCGCAAATCTGTCCTGTCTACAAGAAATACAGAGACAAAGATGGAGCAGAGACTGAAGGAATGTGCAAACAATGACCAGCCCAACTTGAGACCTATCACAAGGGCAAGCACTAATCCCTGACACTGTTAATGGTACTTTGTTATATTTGTAGACAGGAGTCTAGCATGGCTGTTCTCTCACAGGTTCCACCCAGCAGCTGAGTGAAATAGATAGAGGTCCAGAGCCAAAAACATTGGACCGAGCTTCAGGATTCTTATGGAAGAGTTGGGGGAAGGATTGAGGGTCATAGAGAGTATAAGAACCCCACAGGAAGACCAATAGAGTCAACTAATAGGGACCCTTGGGAGCTCTCAGAGACTGAACCACCAACCAAAGAGTATACAGGGACTGAACCTATGCACATATGCAGCAGATGTGCAGCTCAGTTTTCATGTAGGTCCCTCAACAATTGGAGCAGGAGCTGTCCCTAAAACTGTTGTATGTCTGTGGAGGATCCTGTTCCCCTAACTGGGCTGCCTTGTCTAGACTCAGTAG
>JADRCD010159881.1:0-18743 GCA_019843815.1 Montemys delectorum | reverse complement strand
TGCAAACACAATGAAGAGCGTTTCTTGTTAAGTTGCTTTTCTGCCTTCTCACCGTATAAAAACCAGATTTTATTCTCTGTCTGAGAAAGTTACATTAACTGATTTGTCCAGGCTATAGGGACTCTGGGTCATGAAGGACTTGGCTGTAATTTAAACTCCACTAATCACTAGTTAACAGTGTGCAGGCTAATTATTCTCATCACTGAAAGGGATAACAGCAGCTACCTCACAGGGTTATTATGAGAATTATGAGGTGACATTCCTTCCTTCAGCCTCTGAGCCCTGTGTATTTCATAGGATACAGGTGGGCCACGTTATTGGTTCACTTCCTGCTCATTACCTGCCTCCCTCCTCTGTGTCTCCCACAATCTAACTTCTAAATAATGCACAAGTCATTGTCAGAACACTAGCATTAATGCCCAGATGTCTGTGCTACTGAATTAACTCAACAGTGAACCTGGCATTCCATCTCCAACTTTCCCCTTCGCTAACCATCGTCTCCAGCCACCACCAACAAGAGTCCACCAGGACACTGGGTTAACCGTGAAATAGGTTTTGCACATGGGCGAAACAGAGTTGCAACTGGTCTGGTTTACTCTCCCTCAGAGCCTAGATGGAGGTCATGTTGCTCACAATTAACCTACTCTAGCTGTACTGTGACTGCCATCAAGATTGGCCACAAAGAAGACAGCAGTTCAATAAAACCTTTAACTCTATTTATAGCCCACTTGAAGCAATCATTCTCCATAGAGTCCAAGGAGTCGTACAAAATGGCCAACAATTCACAGGCCACAGCACTCAGCAGGGCAATTGGAGGGAGGAAAAAATGAAGTTAAGTGCCCTTTCCACAGGATTCCACAATATACAAAGCATTTTGACCCACTCATTGTTCCGGTTCACCCCGAACAGCCCAGGAAGTAGACAAAGCAGATGCTTGCAATAAATGCCAGCTTTAGTCATCAGGACTCTGATGCCTTGGAGGATAATACACAGCAAGTGAACAGAATTTGGAGGATAGGGGAAATGCCTAAAGGGTGGGGCTAGCCTCTAATTCATGCAGTCCTTGTATAGCTCAGTCACTAATTATTTGCCTGTAGGAAAAACCATGTAACTAAGTTTCATAAAACATTTAAAAAGCCTAATTGCACTCCTACCTCACCTTAAAGAGAACTAAAAACTTGAAATGATGGCTCGGGAATCATCTATATGATATTCGCATCCTTCTGTAGCATACAGGTACATGTTACAGACGAAATGCCTGCTTGATGCCTGCCAGTGTTAAAATATGTGTGGAAGTCAAGACCACTCTTGAAAAGGAATGGTAGGAATTTTTACGAGAAATTTTAAATTAATTCTGTCAGTGCTATAAAAACCTACATCATTACAATGTCTTTAGCATGGGGAATTGTTGCATAATTCCAGTGTGTGCCCCCAAATAAAGACTTAATATGAGTTAGTATAGATCAAAAACATATTTTTTCTCTTAAAAGCATTATTTGATTCTGGCAAGTGTTTTCATTGTATCAGATCCCTCTTAAACTTTGTTACCTGGAAAATACCATCAAAGCCTTTATAGCTTGAAAAACGGAGATGTCTAGTTAATTAGTGTAGCTATATTGGTGCCTGCCTGCCAGTGGTGTGTGTGTGTGTGTGTGTGTGTGTGTGTGTGTGTGTGTTTGTGTGTGTGAGAGAGAGAGAGGCAGAGACAGAGAGACAGAGACAGAGAGAGAAAGAGAGGGAGAGAGACAAACAAATAAACACAGAGAGGGGAGAAAGAGAGAGAGAGGAGAGAGAGAGACAGAGAGAGAGACAGAGAGAGAGACAGAGAGAGAGAGAGAGAGAGCATTCCTTGCTGGAAGCACGCCCCTGGGATGGCTGATTGGCTCCATGCCATTTCAGAATCTCAGCTTCACTGTTCTCTGACCTCCTATTGTCCCAGCTCTGATTTATGGGACTTTAGACTCTCTCTAAAGGCAAGGTGTCTGGAGTTTAGGGTCTTTACTTCAAGGCCCCTCCTCTTCCTCCCCCACACCCGCCCCTTCTGCTTGTGTTCACCTTGTAGTAACCTTGCAGAACTCAGCATTTTTTACCTGGGTTCAATAGCCGGGAATCCACTGGAGCTGGAGAGAGGAGAGAGAGAGAGAGAGAGAGAGAGAGAGAGAGAGAGAGAGAGAGAGAGAGAGAGAGAGAGAGAGAGGAACAAACCGTGGTTTCCATTCCTGGGTGATGGAGTCATGGGAGAAACTGCACTGAGCAAACAGAGTGGGACCTGAGCCGGCTTGAATGTGCACTAAGCTGCTCAGGACAGAGCAGCTGCTGTCTCTCCCAGCCTGCATCTGTCACTGACCACTGAAGTGTGTGTGCAAGGTGAGAGCGGCGATTTTTCTTTAATTTGGAGACAAATTACCAGGTACTGCTGTTGATTGTGCTTCATAATTGGGGGGTCCGTGTACCACCACAAATTCAGGTCGTGGACTGCGTGTGGCTTTATTTATGCCTTGTTTGCCATCAGAGTCCACTCTGCTCTCCACAGTATGAGTCTGGATCATGGCAACAGATTAGATGTGGAGCTGCTTTTCCTCTCTGCAACGTAGCCATTCCGTGTTGTCCCCTTGAGTCCTTCCATTAATTGCTGCTACCAAGTGCCATAGCTGTCCTTACACAGGTTCCGTGCTAACTGAAAGGCATATGGAACTGATTTAGGTGTAAGTCTGGAATACTATTTTTTAAGTTCATGATGTGATGCATTCTTTGTTTACCCACATGTGAAACACTGAACCTTTCTAAAGTGAACTCTCCTAGACAGAAGTAGTGTGGAGTTTCTATGTTTTTGCTTATCAAAATGAAACTACCTGGTCATCTGTGTACTATGGAGTGTGTGTGTGTGTGTGTGTGTGTGTGTGTGTGAGAGAGAGAGAGAGAGAGAGAGAGAGAGAGAGAGAGAGAGAGAGAAAGAGAGAGAAAGAGAGAAAGAGAGAGAGAGAGCACATGCTTGTGTGAATTTAAAATATCTCAGAACCAAAAGAAAACCCAATAGTTCTTATCCTCTGATATGCTTCTAAGTAAGCTAACAGCATGTGAGCTCTTTTTATGAGTACATCTAAATTGTACAACTTCAACGTTTGTGTCTGCTAGACAGCACGGATAATTGTATGAGCTTGTGAAAGTATGTGGGACCATAGCACACATCCTAAGTTCCAACAACAGGAACTAAACCATGTCCTTGGGTAAACAGATGGCCCTTAACCCTTAGCCACTTCAGCATGTTAGCTACTAAACCAAACTTATAAAACCTGTGAAGGAGGCGTACAGTTTTGCAGTGACTAAATAAATATACAGCATATATTCCGTTGTGAGACACACTTCAGAAAAAAGAAAGTATAGCATTCAGGTTTTGTATAAGTAGGATTATAAAAAATTAGGAAGGCTAGTTAGGAAAGGGCACTGTACTAACTGAAGAGCAATTAGAAAGGAACAGCGAAGCACCTTACCTCCTCCGATGTTGCGCTTCTAGTTGAAAGAACAATGTTGTTCCTAAAGGAATTTGGGGGTCAGCAGAAATGAAGCCAAGAACAAACATTTAATAAAATAAAACATTTAATAAAACATTTTTACTTAAGTAGGATTCTGGTGCAAAGAGTAAGACAATTAACATGAATACCTTTAAATGTTCTTTAGAATTAGTTTACATGTAGGTGGACTTTGAAAATGAATAAGGTGAATATGTTTAATTAGAATTCAATTCATATGAAAGTTACTTAGAACATTCAATAAGTAATATACAATATCACAATGTTGTTGGTTTGGCAGGAATGTTTGGAAGCTCCAAGCTAGAATGTCACCTGGTTCCACATACATAGGGAGCGCTTCATACCTTGAACACTTTGTTCATGTGGTTTCAGACTCTAAGACACTGTGAATAGATTCACGGGAATAATCTGGAATAACTGCATGATTTCCAAGTGAGTTGGAACAACACAGATCCATGTCAGAGCTGTGGACTGAGACGTACAGAGGATCGATAATGGCCGTTCTCATGTTGAACCCTTGACTCTGGTGGCTATCTCCTGCCACAATCCACAGTTTGACTCATTTGTTTTATGTGCTTAAAATGACTTTAACTTTGTGGTGGAAAAGTTGTTCTATCGTTCTATCACTCCCTGTGATAGAAATACAGGAGTATCCATAGCTCTCTAATGACATCATGCTCGGACGTTGAAATGTAGCCCATTTGTACCCATGCTCATCTTTCATGCAAAAGGTTAGGCGGTCACCCTGGGGGACACATAATCAGCCCAAGCCGAGGAGATGGACCTTGGGTGGTGTCTGTGTTCTTAAATGATAAGCTGACTTCATGAAAAGAGACCCAGAAAGTTTACATATTAAAGGTTCTGGCCTCAAAGCATACAGCCTACTCAAATACATTTACTCTGATGCAATTAAACTTCCTTGACGAAAGGGAGTGATGTTTTACTATTTATACTGAACACATATCTAGAACTTTTAAAATCATGAGTCTTAGCATGCTGTGTTTTTGCATCCACTGTTCTTTCTTTCAGAGTTAGGTTTTTTAGTCAAGGCTTCAAAGTTACTACTACATCTTTAATTTATTAGATGACACTTCTTTTGACTTGTATCACTGAGCAACCTGTACATTGGTGAAAAGTCAGGAATGTTTTATTCCTTAAAAGTAACCCTAACTTCTTAGAGGTCGAGTGATCTGCTCACTGCCTGAACAAGAAATAAGGTGAGCAAGAGGAAGACAGAGGTACATTGTCAGTATGCAGGCAGTGACTCTCTGTTGTGCCTGGCCTGCCTTTTATTCATGTGGGCCTGTCAGCCTAGGTGAACTGTCTGTACTGATTCACACAGTGTTTTGTTAGGTTGGGCTGAGGACCATGTGGTATGTGGAATGGCTTACAGTACATGTAGTAGCTTTGCTCTGGTCCTTTAGCCACTAACGTCTAATCAACTTCTTTCAAAGAAGTATAGATTCCCATAGGATGGAGAATTTGTGCAGAGCTCCTGAGGCTTACTCCTGGACTCCTTAGGTAGGCCTAAGATATGCAGAAAAGGAATGCATGGAAAGAGAGTATGATAAAACTCTTTCCTTAGGGTGTCTTGTCCTGAGGCCAGTGTTCTGGTAGCCACAGGCTCTTTGGTAGAATTTGGGGATATAAGTGATTGCAAGCTGAATTAGGAATAGATGGGGCTCAAAGTTGTTCTTTGGAGACAGACTGAAGACACTTCTTGCATATCGACTTAAAAGACCTTTATTTGGCGAAAGAGCTTCAGAGTGCCCAGGATAACCTCAAACATGCTATGTAACGTAGGGCAGCCTTGAACTTGGGATCTTCTTGCCTCCAGGTTTGAAGAGCCAGGATTTCAGCCAGGTGACATCATCTTCTGTTTATGCAGTTTAGGGGCTAAAACTGAGGGCTTATTGCACGCTAGAAAGCATTCCAGCAACTGGTCTGTGTTCCTGGTCTCCGGCCTTATTTATCTTGAAGTCAGTGTCTTCTAAGGAAGAAGAAAGGGTGGTCGTCAGAAGATAATAACTGTGGCTATCCATAATAGGCGGTATCCAAGGAACTACTGGTTCCTTTTCAAAATGCCTAGGACCATGACTGCAGTTTAGGTTTGCTTTTGGTTGTTGTTGATTTGAATTTTGGCATATTTGTATATGTATAGCATTTCTTGAGCATAAGACTGGGCTCTAGCCATGAGGGTCATTTTGCTTTCATAGGTATTTTATGTTTAAATAACCTGTAGGTAATTCCACACATATTCTTAGGGCCTGTGGCTTGACAGCAGTTTGCCATTGGAGGTCATGGCTAATATTTTCCACTTGTGGTATTAGGTCAGTGTTCAAGAAGCAACACTATAGAGAACTTCGTAGGTGGGATTTAGAAATTAGAGGTGTGCATCTATATATTATGATCAATATAATTCCTGTTTAAATATTTGAGTTGTTCCTACTAGACAGGTTTAGAAAAGAGACTCATCTTGCCATAGACATAATTTTAAAGAAAATGCTAGTTACCAGCCAAATGTAAACTCTGTTTAATGATCTGAACATTCTCATCAATGTACAATATCAGGAATCATCAAGACGCTGGATCATAGCTCTGGGATGCAGGGCCAGCTTAGTACATGTGAGGCCTTGTGATCAATCTCTAAGGCCCACCGCCACACATATACACTCTTACTACCAAAAGGTCACTGAGACATGTAGTTATATTTCTACTGATGAGCATGATCACTCCTCATGGAGAAACCATTGCCAAGTATCCAGAGGCATATTGGGCTTTAAGGGACTTTCCAAGAATTATACTTTAGTATTTTTAAATCAATGAAAACGTTGCTTTTATTATCCTCCTTGGTGGAATATTTTAAACATCACTATGCTTTGCATGTATTGATAATGAAGTATTAAACAAGTATTTCTTGCAACTCTTAGTCTCATGAGTAGTAGAGCCTAGGACACAAGTCATTGGATCATGCCAGCATGTCTAGAGGTATTACTCTGTAGCTATAAAGAATCACCATCCCTCGTTTCTAAGTTCTTAAACTAATTTCCCCCTGAGTGTCAATACTGTAAGCCACTAAAAGGACTGACAAGCAATGAGTCCTCTTTATTAAAGAACTTTAGTGTATTTACTGCCCCATACAGCGATTTATCATTTCAGATAGATCTCAGCAGCAAAGGTTTCCAAATAAATAAGGGTTCTACTCACCATACAGTTAGGCTGGCATTACTTTAGAGAATGAGCTCTCTGTAAATTCATCATTTGGTTTTGGTTTAGACCATCATTTGGCATGGTAGTTAGCCAACAAATATTCATAAGCAAAAGTAAATGAATAAACTAACCAACCTTTAGGATTGCCTAAAGGTTTACTTCAAGCCCTTTATGTTTTCAATTTTATTTTCATAAACAAATTCAACAAATAATATCAAAATGATGTTAATTATTGATCCAACAAAAGGATCATTCCCCATCACATACAAGCATCCACAGTCCACTACACCTAGACCAGCCAGCATAACATGAGTCAAAACGTGTATAGCTTGAGTCAAAACGTGTATGAATTCCTCTTTGAGCTGACCTGGCAAAGTGTCATTGCAATGTTCCTGCTTCTGAACTCAGGATCAGTGCATGTGGGTATGAAGGAGTGAAACAGGATGGTTATCTTAAAAATGGGGTAAATTCACATTTCCACTCCTGCTTTGACAGAATGAGAACCTCAGAAACATGACATTTCCACTTGAAATCCACCTTTTTATCCATTAAATATTTTGAAAAGGAGAAAATACATTTCTTGTTAGAGTGGAAATGGAAGGTCTTAACTCACTGTTTTCTTTTTCCACTTCAATGACAGAATGGCATTTCCTGCTGGAATTTAGCATATAAACATGTGGAATTTCAAAGCTAGGGGAAAGGAAGAGTCGATAATAAGAAGTATCAAAAACTAGTACAAGGATACACTTGTAAAAAAATATCTGATACAGAAAAATCAATGTACAGGAGTCAAAGATATAAAATATGAAGCTGAAAGTACTATAGAAGCAGGTTTTAGCATGACTACTTGCATAAGCAGATGATATATAATGTTTCCAATCCACCATAAGCAAGGGGTGAGAGGCATCTGCTGTAACAGAAATGACGGGTCCACCATGGCCATCTTCTGTAAAGATGCCCCAGTGTTAGCTTGTGCCTTTTGGACTCCCAGGAACAAACAGTGAAGGGGTGGTTACAGCATGTACTCTACACTAGACCCACATGAGTGTTAGATGAAAAGCTAGAGACTGTTGTCTTGCTCCTGCTGTTCCTGATTCCTATATCCCATCCTTGACTGGGGCCTCCCTGTGGGGTTTGCAGGATTCTGATCTGGAATTCACATTGTTGGGGTAATAGAATAGGGAGTTGTGAGCTGTGTGGGGGCCCTCCAGAGGTATCAGGCTGGGCTGCACCAAAGCACAAGCAATTAAGGATTCTGAGCAGTCAAGATGGTGAACTTCAGCTGAAAAAGCTTTCTTTCATCTGAGACAGTGATTGCTTATTTTTACTTTCTATTCTTCCAGCTGATTTTCTTATCCTGGAATTCACTCTAGTTATCCCTCTCATACCCCACACCATGGCTCCTCCCTACCCCACTATGACCCTCCTACAACATCTCATACTATACCCTGACCTGGTCACAGAAACACATCAGTCGCGCTCAGCTCTACAGCCTGGCAGCCTGTCTAGAGCAATGTGTAATGGTCCTAGCAACAGATTAAGGCAAATCCACAGAACTTCAAAAGCTGAGGCCACTGAGGCAGTTATACTTTAAATTTCTGCCTGTGGGTTTGTGTTAGCTAACAAACCCATATGTGTTTTTTTTAAAATTCATCTTTAACTGAAACTTGGAGAGGTGCAGTCACTTTCAGAAACAATCAGTGATAAAATCAAAGTGCTAGACATGTGGGTCAGATGTGTGCACGCTAAAATATCCGAGTGGAACACTTGGAGCTCACTGGATGTTAGCAGAGGATGAGCTTAACTCTCAGAAGCCTTCATCATGAGCAATGAACACAGAACATGGGGAGCCCAGCCTCCTCTATGGCCCTTGAATGAGCAGTTGGATGGCGAGTGGCTTAATCTTTCTGGGCCTATGCTTTACAGCTGTACAATCAACCTAAGTCACACATAAATTAGCTTCATATAAGCTTTCCACAGCAGACAATAGGCAAACTGGTGGATGGCAATATTTTAACAAATGGATTATCATGATTTGGTGGACATACAAATTTTTCTAAGTGGATGGGAAGATACAGTCTGGCAGTGATTATTATAATATTAAAGAGATTATTAATGAGTGTAAAATGAAGAGGGAACACATGATGATTGGAGAATGGATGTCTTACTACTGATGACTTCTACCAGCAGCACTGACATAATAGCATACTCAGAAGAGACACTCACCTACGTTTGATGATGAATATGTAAGAGAAGAATGAGACAGAAGCAGAGGGATAATGAAAAAGAAGTACATGTAAGAGTCTTTTAAAACACCACCAAGATGTCTTATTTGAACTCTCTAGGTTATATTTATCTAATGTTCAAAATCCTCCCGGATTCCCCACCCCCACTTCCAGCACAAGTCACAACAAATAGTGATGCGTAGGCACGCTGATTACAGGAGTGCATTTTCAGTCCATAGGGAGAAAAAAAGAGAAACTTGGTATGCTTTGAACACACAGAATGCAATGCACCTGCTAAATCAAAGGGAAAGAAACCAAAGTCTGAGGTTTCTGGCGGAAATCAAGGGGTGAGCACGAGCCCCAAACTACAAGACCATTTGTCAGGGACAAATATCGATTTTTCCTCGGTTTGTGATGTTTGTTTCAATAGCAATATCTTTTCTGTGTGAAAGCCCAAACTCCCTCTCAGGTTATATATGCTCGATCAGAATGGTAGTAGCCACCAGTGGGGAAGGACTAAGACAATGAAAATGAACTTGATCCTCAAGTATACTGGCCATGTATCAGAAATCATGTCTATGCTTGCCCTTCATTAAGTTCATAATCATATTTATATTCATTTTTTCAAGATTTATTTATTATTATAAATGAGAACACAGAAGAGGGTGTCAGATTTCATTATGGGTGGTTTTGAGCCACCATGTGGTTGCTGGGATTTGAACTCACGATCTTCAGAAGAGCAGTCAGTGCTCTTACCCTCTGAGCCATCTCACCAGCCCCATATTTATATTCATTAAAAGTAGAAGTATTTACGTGGTCCATGCTGATGCCTAGCACATCTCTTGAGGAGAAACAGGCAGATCATGAGTTCAAGACTAGCTTGAAGAAGTTTGAAGCTAGCCTGACCGTATCTGAAAACAGAAAAAAAGAGATCAACTAACATTCCATAATACTCCAGAAGTTATTCTTCTGGTCTTTTGAGAACTGTATTTATTATGAGTCTGATTTGCAGAACTTCATTACTGAGCCAGTGAGATTGATTTAATATTTCCTTCTCTTCCTCTTTCTCTTTTTTCTCCTTCTCCTCTTTCACCCCCTCTTCCTCCTCTTTCTCCTTCTGTTCCTCCTCCTCCTCCCTCATTCTCATCTTCTTTCTCCTTCTTCTATTCTTCATTGAGACAAAGTCCCATGTATTCCAGACTAGCCTCAAGTTCATTGTTTAGCCCAGAAATAACCTTGAACTTTTGATCTCCCAACCTTCATCATTTGCATGGTGGAATTCTATGTCCCATTCACCAGGCTATTTATGCAGTATTGGCCATTTATATAGAAATTGAAACCAGAGCTTCGTGAGACTAAGCACTCTACTGGCTGAGCCGCATCTCCAGAACTCTTGCCCATCTCCTAACAAATAAATCCTTATGTATTTGTTTTCTTTCATTGCATGCTTACTAACTCTTATAGTATGATCATCAGAAAACAAGCTTCGTTTCTTACAGAATGACTCCAAAAGAAAAGTGATTGACATGATTCTCAAATAATTTGTAGAGCTATAAAGGGGCAGGGAGATGGAATTAAAGGAAAGGTTCTATGCAAGCACAGTTTTGAACAACTTATAGAGGTCAAATGTGGCTGCCTTGATGGTGTAGGGAAGAATATCATTGTCACCAACAGTGCTCAGAGGATCAATACCACTGTGTTATTTATGCATGTGTGAGCCGTTGTCTCCATGGTCTTCCTATTACAACCAAGTGTAGCAGTGCATCTTGTCTGTGCCACAGAGTAGTAGGAAGGAAATGATCAGATCAAGCTTTCTCTCCCAGCTTCTGGATGAAGATCCATGCACTCCTTAGGTGAAGACAGCTGTTTTCACCCTGTGTCCCTTCATGTCACCTTCTCCCTGCACATCTGTCTCTGTCTAAATTTCTCATTTGGATAAGGACATCTGACTGATAGCATTTGCATGTCTGAAAGTACCCTCTAAGTGACAGAAAAGCCATGGCAAACTCCAGACTCAGTTCAGCTTTGCCGCCCTACAACACGTTGCCCTTGCCTAAAATTGCAAGTCAGAAGGAAGCTGTGGTTAGGAAGGTCACAGGATGACAGACACAGAAGAGTTTAAAATTAAAGAGACTGAGCTAAACTTTGCCCTATTTCATCTTGGGCAAGAGTTTATAATAGCAGGAGAACAAATGTAGCATCACAAGAGGAGGTCAAAAGTGAGGCTCCCATTGGGTGGGGCCTTGATGTGACACATGCTTAGGCCATAAAAGTAAATTATGAGGAGGGATCTGCTCCCCTAAGACTCAGAACGTAAGAAACACACAATGCACTTTATACTCTGGTCCTAGTAAAACCCATTGTGCTGTGCATAATATAGCAAATGAATTCCCTATGTATGAATGAAGCTTTGGGAAAGAAAACTGGATGCTCTTCTCTTGTGTGACCATTGGGGCTCAGATCTGTTGCACAGTCCATGAATTCAGTAGGAGAAACCCTTTAAAAGTCTTAGCGACCCTTCTTCGGTGGTCTGTAAATGTTGTGTTGCACAGCAGGAGTGATGACCACGTGTGCCAACTACTCTCCCATGTGCTCCCCACACCCTGTTGCTTTTATTTCTCACCAGAGTGCTATAAATAACAGAAAGAGGAATTGGGCAGTTGAGGAAGTTGAGACAGAGGCTAACCAGACTCCAGCCAACCCTTGGCTGACTCAGAGCTCAAATACGATTCCATAGCCTGCGGCTTAACCACAATGGATACTGGTTCTCAAGAGAGACATGATCTTTCTGAATCTGTCTTTAGAACCCCAAAATAACCACACTAAAATGCGTGTTTTAAAAGGCTTTCATTGCAGTTATTTTTGCAGATAAGTGGTACCCCTGCTCCTGCCTTTATTTGAGTTGTTCTTCCTTGTGCAATGTGCTTGAGACCCATTTTATTTTAGATGCAACCCAATGAGCAGCTGTTCCTGAGCCTCACCTTGCAGGCTTGCCCTGGACCTGCTTGCTTCTGTTCCCTCCCCTGGCAGGTTTTCTGTTCATCCTTTCCTTGATGCTGCCTGCTCTACTGAGCCAGGCCATGTTGTCATTCTCTGCTGAGATTCCAGTCTGTTTGAAGTTCTCACAGGCATCGCAAGTTGTGTGCAGCAACCTGACCGTTCTTTCTGATGTTTCCATGAACAATTAATTAGCTTAGAGCATGGCCAGTGGATTTTTGATTGCACTCGGTTGCAGAGGGAAGGAAAAGCATGACAATGAACTAAAAGGAGCAGCTGTCCCATTGCTTTTGAAAACAGTAATGAAGCATAAAAAATAAAATAAAATTAATTATGCAAATTATAACATTAAAAATAATCATTTAAAGTGTATAATTCATAACATACTCTTTGCCTCAAAGAACTTTATTTAAAGATGGAAGCACATACGTATATACGTGTATATACGTAGCATATACACATTCAAAGATGGAAGCATATACATATGTACGTATATATACGTGTGTGTATATATATATGTATGTATGTATATACATATATATCTTAATTATTGTGTGCCAGAATATGGAAACTGTCTATCATTCAACTATTTTAACTTTTATTAATACTGTTTACTCAAAATTGAAACCTACAACAGCATTTATGTTCACATGTAACTTATTACCGAAGATAAGGCATTAATCCAACACATATACATCTATGTCTATATCTATATCTATCTATATCTACATATAGATAGCCAGTCAAGCCTTCTTTCCCAGCTTCTAAATGAAGACCCATGTTCTTCTTAGTTGAGGATGGCTGTTTTCACCTTGTGTCCCTTCATGTCTCCTTCTCCATGTGCATCTAACTCTGTGTCTACATTTCTCATTTGGATAAGGACACTAGACTAATGTCATTGCATGTCTGAAAGTGCTCTCTAAGTGACTCAAAAGGCGTGGCAAACTCCTGATTCAGTTCGGTGAAAAACATTTTAATATTTTAGGCTTACAAAAAGCTATTACAGCAGTGCTTTGAACTGCAGATGACGTGGAAGGTACCAAGTGCACATCAGAATAAATTGTCACAAATGTGACAGGTGAGAGCAAAGAAGCACATTAGGAACCAAACCAACACTCACTCCTTTTGATTGCTCTGATAAAATACTACACCCTAAAGCAACTTCAAGATAAGCTACTCATTTTGACTTACAATTGAAATGGAGGAGTCCATTATAGCCTGGGGGCATAGCAGCAAGTGGATGGGAGTCGGGGTCAATAGCACAGGAAGATAAGAGATGGTGCCTTCAGCTGTACATAGGAAATGAGAGAGAATACTGGGAGTGGGGTGGACGGCCCTCCGTCCCCCAAAGCCCTCCTGAGTGCCATGCTTGCTCTAACAAGGCTCCACCTCCTAATGGTGTCATAAATTCCTCAAGTATCACCACTTTCTAAGACCCATATGTTCTGATAGCTGCTCCTCTAGAGGGCATTTTTCTTTTAAACCATAACACTAGGTAAACCTTAACTTTAAAACACATTTAAGTAAACTGGTTCAACTTCACAATTTCTTGAGAAACCCAAGGAATAATTTTCTGAGCTGTATTTTAAGTCTTGTTTCCAAGAACAAAGGATGTGTGAATGAGAGGAATGGAACGGAGATAAGGTTAGGGAAGGATGCGGTTGTCTTCTCAGGCCTGATGACCATGTGGTCCTGCGCACCGCTCTGCAGTTGACCTGTGGTATTCTCCATGCTTCTGCCTCATTCCTTGGTATTCATGTCCAGTGATTCATTTACCACTCATTACTGCAGTGAATGTGAGGTTTGGGATATTTAGTGGGACTGAGTTTGGTGCTTTGGGTTCTATATTGAAAGAGAAACATGGTGTTTTCAAAGTAGAAGGTTGTTATGACTGCTCACGGAGGCTCTTCCTGTGCTGAATTAACACTCCTGAAATACAGCTTCTATAAATCAAAATCCAATTAATGTTTTTAGCATTGTGACACAGCTTGTTGGTGATGACTTCGAAGTTAGCTTAGAATCATTTATCTTGTCACCGATCAGCAGTTCATTCATGTTACAAATCTCATGAGTGAAGGGCACAAACAGTTGGAAAGCTAAATCAATTACCCAAGCAGACGGCATACACCAATGTATCACACGTAAAACTGCTGATTATTTTAAATGTCTCTGCTCACTCTGGTCTCTTCTTTTGGGCTCTCTAAAGTGTTATCAAGACAATGAAAATGGAGCCCTTGAAAGGGTGCTCTAATAGCCGGTAGAGATGGCACAATGGCTATCCTTTATTAGACCAACCTGTTATTATTTTTTAGTGAGATTCAAAATAATTGTTTGGTAGACTACCTCCATTAAGAAGAACACAAGCTTCTTACTGGATTGAGTCCTGAGCTGTATGAACAACTTAAGAGTCTCTCGTGATGGAAAATAATCGTTATGAAATTGTGATTATGGAAGTAATAACAGGGAGGAAGGCACAGGAAGGTCATTTCAAGTTGTCATCTTTTAAACAGTTTTGGCAGACTATGTATTCTCAATGACAGGATAAAAGATGGTATTTCATGCGATGCCTTGTAATTCAGTAAAGGGCCTGCCAATCTCTTCCAACTCACCTTGCAACTTACTCTTGGAACGGGGTGAACTGGGGCTTGCTCTTAATTCATCTTCAAGGAGAATGGAAGGTCCTTTGCCTTATTCTTGGGGCATAGGAAGCTTCCTGAACTAAATCTGGATCCAACACCAAAACATAACCCATGTCCTTATTTCTTTCTTTTTGTTGGATATTTTATTTATTTACACTTCAAATGTTATCCCCCTTCCCTGTTTCCCCTCCATAAACCCCCTATCCCATCCTCCCTCCCCTTGCTTCTATGAGGGTACTCTCCCACCCACCCACTCACTCCTGCCTTACCACCCTAGCATTCCCCTATGCTAGGGCATTGAGCCTTCATAGGACCAAGAGCCTCCCCTCCCATTGATGCCAGATAAGGTCATCCTCTGCTACATATGCAGCTGGAGCCACGGGTCCCTCCGTGTGTACTCTATGGTTGGTGGTTTAATCTCTGGGAGCTCAGTGGGGTCTGGTGGGTTGATATTGTTGTTCTTCCTATGAGGTTGCAAACCCATTTAGCTCCTTCAGTCCTTCCCCTAGCTCCTCCATTGGGGCCCTTGTGCTCAGTCCTATGGTTGACTGAGAGCATCTGCATCTGTATTGGTCAGGTTCTGGCAGAGCCTCTCAGGTGATAGCTATATAAGGCTCCTGTCAGCAAGCGCTTCTTGGCATCAGCAATAATGTCTGGGTTTGGTGTCTGCAGATGGGATGGATCCCAAGGTGGGGAAGTCTCTAGGTAGCCTTTCCTTCAGTCTCTGCTCAACTCTTTGTCCGTGCATTTCCTTTAGACAGGAACAATTCTGGGTTAATATTTTTGAGATGGGTAGGTGGCCCCATCCCTCAACCATGGCCGTGTCTATCCACTCTATATGGTCTCTACAGGATCTCTCTCCTCTTTGTTAGGTATTTCAGCTAATGTTATCCCTCTTGGGTCCTGGGGACCTCTTGCTTTCCTATATCTGGGACTTACTAGTGGCTACCTCCAGATCCCCATCCCCCCACTGCTACACACCATGTCCTCATGACTAAATTGCTTTTGCCCTTTCCTTGAATCACCCTACACGAATGGGTCTTCTGGAATTGGAGTAAGAGCCTGTGAAAAATTAAGGGAACCAGAATGCGAGAAGGGTTTAAAAAATGAGACTGAGGCATGGTGTGCTTTCAGTCCTCCAACATTATTGAACTTCCTTTGTTACAAGCAGGTAGGTAGAGAAAAACCCCTCCCCCAGTCCATCAACAACTCATGGCCCAATCAGCATCTTCATCTTCAGTTTCTGGAGGAGGGACTTCCGGTGTTACAGGACCTTGGAGAGGGGCGTGGCTATTAGCAGGAGGTTAGAGAAAGGCGAGGCTATTTTTGGCAAGGCAAGGTCTGAAAGAACCAGCTCTTAGCTGGAGGAGGGTCACACTGTACTTTTGTAAACATAAAAACATATGGTTTGTGACTTTGGTTGTTAGGTGGGAATACTTGTATTCACTTTTCTGATTCAAAGAAAGGGATTGAAAAGTATATAACATATATTAAGAGGAACTTTCCTTACTGATAGAAGTCATAAAACATAGTGCCTTGGAGCCCACCCTCAACACTGGCTACTGAGATAAATCCCTTGGACTCTTTAGTTTTATCATGCATAAAGAAGGAATAATAAGATGACCTCATCTGCTAATGATGAGAATTGAATTGCTTCTGGCCAATGGAAGCCCAGTGTGTACAGTAGACACTCGCAATGACCTAGTTTGCTTTCTGGTGTTGCAACAGGTATATGTCCAAAGCAACGTGGAAAATCCAGTGTCTATTTCAGTTTACAGATTTCAGCCCATCATCTCAGAGAGTCAGGCACATACTGAAGCAGGAACAGAAGCAGAAACCATTGAGGAGTGCTGCCTCCTGGCTTGCTCAGATAGCTCTGTTTATACACCAAGTTCTACCTGCTTAGAAACGGTGCTGCCTAACATGAGCTAGGCTCACACAAGTCCATCTTCAAGCGAGACAATGCCCTGCAGACATGCCTACAGGTCAACCCGACCTGACACTTGTTCAGTTAAGGCTTCCTCTACCCAAGTGACTCCAGACTGGGTCAGATGGTATCACTGTACTTTACTGCTACGGTAGTTTGGTTTTTATTTCACTTTGTTACTAGAATATTCTCTTCCTGTAAATTTAAAGATGTCCAATATGCATACAGCAGATAGAATTGAACGTCATCTTGTCAAAGTAGTGACAAGAACTCCTTCTTGTCACATGAGTGCACCTATGTACAAAGCACATTGGAAAACTTTTCACAGACCTAGCCTTCAGCAGCAGGCTTGTTGGTGTCTGTAGACCAGATAAAGGATATAGTTCTGGATATTGTAAATATCAATAATAAATGTGATATCCTTTGCTGTGTGATAATAATGATAAATAATAATAATAATAAATAAATGTGATTAATAAGTGCAATAGCAGGCACGTCGCCTTTCTAGCATTTTTACAAGCCAGATAACTTCACCTTCTTCCCAGGGTTAAAAGCAAACAAGACGAGCAGGAATGACCCTTAAGCCCTTGGCTACTTCTGATATAATGTAAGGAACACTTCCTGTTGAGCTTGTAACTCATGTATGCTATAGGGAAGTGACATGGGAGGGGGGTCACATACATGCCCTTCAAAAAGAAATTTATTTTTTTAAGTAAGTATAGTAAATGAGTATACAGAAATATATCCATCTTCCACCTGACCCCATTATTGAATATAGTATAAAATAATTAATACCATGTTTGCTTTATGGGACATAAGAATGCAGATTTTTCCTTTCTCTGATATTCTAGTGTAGACTCTCAAGCCAAGGAGTCTAGAGTCAAATCCTGATTCTACTACTCTGCCCCTCAGGAAATTCTGGGCATATTACTTAGCCTGTACCTCCTACCCATCCCCACCACAGAGTCTAAGGTGAGATTTTACATACCATCACCTGAGGCCAAGGAGTAGGCCCCATAAAGTACTTTGACATTGTTGTTACAAGATGGCAAGAGAAGTCCACGAGGGCTATGAGCTGCTTAAAATTGCCACTTTACCCCAATGAGGTCTCATCAAACAAGGGGCAATAAAGAAAACAATCCCATTCTTCCAGACCAGGGATCCAGTGTGACTGAAGAACTGGCAGGCCACACTGTATACATGTCAGCTGTGGCAGAAATTAGTCAACATTGTTTATACAGCGTTTGTGATGTCTGGGTGACCAGCTGTCTGGAAAAAGAAGAACAGGGCTTCTTTTTTCTGTTTAGTGTGGTGTGCCAGCCAGCAGGCATTCGGGAAAGGTGGGGACAACTGCACTCTCACAGTGTGACTAGTGGACTCCATGTCTCACTGGATCACCCTACCCTCATGGCAGGTGTTGTCATAACCTTGATGGATCCCAGAGAACCTCCGGTCAGATGACAGCAAAAATCTCAAAAGTCGTTTGTCTGAGTCTTACTCCCAGGCCAGCATAATGCCAAACTTCTGACCACTATGGATGGTGTCATAGAGTCTCACCATTGGCAAGCTACACTTAGCAGATAAAACTAAGAATTCCGTATGAACATACAACCTTATTTACAGTGAGATGTTTGATAAGTTTATACACAACAAAGGAATATTGTTAAGGAATATTGTATAATTTTTCCCATCAATACTTTACCCAAAGGTTTGTTGCACTTCTTGTTTCTATTTCTGTTTGATTCCCCTATAGTTTACATATAATTTACACCAGTATGCCTTACCAGTAAGTTAAGAAGGAGAAGAAAATTATGGTAGAGGAAAATAGGAAGTAGCTATGTCTGAGATTTTTAATATATGAGTAACTGTGCTGAGGATTAAAAGCAGATCTGTACTTTCTCTGTGTTCGTAGGAATTGTGTGTACAGGGCTGGAAGGACGGCTCATGCTTAAGAAGATTACTTCTCTTGCAGAGAACTCAGCTTTGGCTCCCAGCACCTGAATGATAGCTTACAAGCACCTGAAACTCAGGTTCCAGGGGGATCTGACACGTTTTCAGGCTTCTGAGATCCTTCTTCCTGTGTCTAGACTTGGGTCAAATTGACGAAAGCCAACCAGCATAATATTGTTAATTGTTCATCATGATAGAACTGGGAAAGTTTATAAAATAGGGTTAGGGATTTCCTTCTAAGAGGAAAAACTTCATCAGGAAGCAC
>JADRCD010159873.1:0-11169 GCA_019843815.1 Montemys delectorum | reverse complement strand
CTGGTATATGAGATAACGGTTTTCTGGTGGTAGGGGATAATGTGAAAAGGAATAACATTTGAAATGAAAATAAAGAAAACATCCAATAAAAAAAGAAAAGAGAAATGTATATATACAGAAAGTTAAAAATCTTAACAAATAGTAATTACTAAGTTTATGTTTCGTTATTATTTGTGATATGTATAATCCAAATTGTTTTATATAAATAGATCACTCTATAGTATGTAGAAAATTACTAAGTACAATTATCAAGTTATATATTTTAGATATTAGTATATCTATTTCTTAGTTCCTGTAAGTCAGAGCAAATGATATGCACAATAACATAGAAATATGTACTTTTTAAAATTAAAATTTACATTATTCTATTTAAGAATAATAACCCTATATGAAGTCTGTCTTTTCCTTATAAATAATATTGTTATACTTTCCAATTACAACAGTAAGCATAAATTGTCTTCATAGTTATCTCTATCAAAAATATGAAACTCTCTAGGGAAAATATGTATATATATATATATAATAAAATTACAGTAACATTTTTTTACATACCTTGGAGGTTATACATATCAGCAGCCATGTTAATGAAGTGCTGTTGTGTATGGTATAGCAGTACTTTGCAGCCCATAAATCCTTGAGCAATTAGTGCAGCATTCCAAAGGGCCTCCCTGCCTTCCAACCTGGGCTATGGGCAAAAAAAGGAGATCTGCCCCACTGTTCCTACAGTTTTAATAATACTTCTTGGTGTTATTTCTTAGTGGAATACAACTCTTTTATAAAATAAGTACATACCAGTGTTCTTAGACAAAAAAAAAATTGAAATAAAATTTCACAAATAATTCTAGTTCAATAACAAGACAATTAGTACATGTCAAAATATATGTAACACATGCAATAGTTTGGTGCAATAATTAAAATAATAATATAAAAACCTCATTGAGTTTACAATTTACCTTCCTACCACCAATATCAGATACAAAACACTGCATTGTAGATAAAGCAGAGTGGTTCTTATGTAGATTATAATATTGTTTACATAATCCAAAATTAACTGTATTTTTAGCTGTGGTGGTATATATTTTAAGTTCACTGTATGTTTAACGTTGTCAGTAAGCTATACATACTTTATACTTTATGCAAATGTCTATGTATAGAAAGAGGTACTTGCCATTGTGCACATATGAATAGCGTTTTATAAATGTGAAGTGACACCATGATGAAAGGGTCTAAACCACCAACCAAGGAGTACTCATGGAAGAACCCATGGCTCCAGATGTATATGTAGCAGAAGTTGGCTTTGTTGGACATCAATGGGAGAAGAGGCCCTTGGTCCAGTGAAGGCTCAATACCCAGGTATAGGAAAATGCAAGGGAGAGGCAGGAGTGAGTATGTGGGTGAGGGCATACCCTCGTAGAAGGAGGAAGAGGAATGGAATTGGAGGATTCTGGGAGGAAATCAGGAAAGAGGATAACATTTGAAATGTAAATAAATAAAATATCCAATAAAAATAAAATAATGTATATAATTTTGTGATGAAAGAATTATCACAAGCCAGGGGATGGTGGCATGTGCCTTTACTCCCAGCACTTGGGAGGCAGAGGCAGGCAGATTTCTGAGTTCAAGGCGAGCCTGGTCTACAGAGTGAGTTCCAGGGCAGCCAGGGCTACACAGAGAAATCCTGTCTCAAAAACAAACAAACAAACAAACAAGCAAAGTATTATCACAAAATCAAAATCATTTTATTTGTACAGTTTGTATATGTATATATTAGGAATACACATGCACATGCATACACACAAATTAAAGTAACATATATCATAATTTTGAATGTTAGGGCCCAGGAGAAGGCATATAAGCGAATCTTTGAGGGGAGAAAATGAAAGGTGAAATGATGTATTTATATTATTATTTCAAAAACATACAGTAAAAAAAAAAAGAGTAAAGTTCTGTGACTAAAATGTGAAGTATAGAATTTATAATGACACATCCCTTTTATTCTACTTGGACATTGGGAAGGTATAAAACTGCAGGTTTTGCAAACCTGACAGGAAACTGAAGAAAGAAGACAATAAAACCAAACTGAACCTAATTACAGGGAAGTGAAAAATCTTCTAGAGGAAATTATTGCAACATTGGAGTCTGGGACAATTAGGTGTATCCTACAGGCAGAAAGAAACAGTCCCATGCCTTATACAGAATTCTTGTGGACATGAATAGTCTATGGAACAGAGTCCTTAAGGGCACAAGCCTGAAAACATTAATGTCCACCCAATAAGTACCTTCAACAATCACTGAGATCACAAATTAGTAGTACAGTGTTTTATCAGTAGATATAAGTTAAGAAAGTGAGAAAAATTCAAATGATGAGGCTGTCTTAGTTTGGCTTTTATTGTTGTAAAGAGACACCATGATCAAGGTAACTCTTATAAAGGACAACCTCTAATTGGGGCTGGCTTACAGTTCAGAGGTTCCCTGGATTACCATCATAACATGAAGCATGACAGCATGCAAGCAGACATAGTGTTGGAGAAGGGAACTGAGAGTTCTACCTCTTGGTCCAAAGGCAGCCAGGAGAAGCCTGGCATCCTCAGGTACCTAGGGAATTGCTCTCATCTGCAATAGATGGAGCCTGAGCTTAGGAGGAAACTTCCAAAGCTAATCCCCACAGAGACACACCACCTCCAGCAAGGTCACACCTCCAAAGAAAACCATTCGTTATGAGCTAAGGGTGTTTATATCAGCACAGAGGCCTAGAGCACCACTGTGTTCACAAACTGAATAGCAGAACATTGTTCGCAGCTGATTTCCTGCATTACTTTTGAGGGAGAATGGGCCATTTTCACCATTCTTTGATCAATTATTGTCATAAAACCCTCTGCTGCTATAATTTCACTTTTTAAATGAGATGTACAAGATAATCCACTATAAAAGGAGATGCTGACCTTGGCTCACAATGACAAGTTCCCAGCTTGTAGGTGAACTTAGACCAGCTTTTGAGCCTCTGCAGGAAGGTCATGTATACAAAAACAGAGAATGGTCCCCACGTTCTTTTGACTGCAAATTTCTGGTTTCTTTAACAACTCAGTTTTGTCATGTGCCATTTGATGATTTTTCTGGAAGAAGTCTTGTGAGAGGGTATGTGATATTTTGCTGAAAACAGACACTTGAGAGGGTGTATGATGTTTAGAAAAAGTATAAATCAAACCCTACAAACAGTAAGAGGACATTCTTGCATTGCTATACTGTGAAACATTCTGCTGGTCTTCTCTGGTCTTGCTTCTTGCTGATCTTTGCTCTTCTTAGCTTCATAGAGAAAATATGTCAAAGAACTCCTGGTGGTCTTCCTGCTGATTCAGGCCACTTCTGCTGACTTGTGCCAACTTGGTAAAGCCTGGCGGTTGCTGCTGGATAGTATCACTGCTATTGATTCATATTTGTTGTTTGCTTTTGAACTTGACTGCTTGTATCCTGACAACAAAATGTGGACTTACCCCCATGGAACCACTTCTATAGAGGTCCAAATCTCTCTGTAGGTTAAAAAGGAGGTGGAAGTGTTTAAGAACCTTAAACAAGTATGTTTTGAAGAAAAAAAATCTAAGCCTACATTCATCTTCAGTTCACTGGCTTATGACCACCTAGTAAATCAGGGTCACATTTTACAGTTACTAAGAAATGATAATAGTGTCACTTTGGTATCAAATACTTAATGCCTGAAACTTGGGATATTCTAGGTCCAAAGTATGGCAATTCCATATGTTGCTTAACTGACATTCTGGAGTGAGTGTAACAAATTATAGTTGAAAATTACTAATGCTTATCATTATAAATGAATACCTTTTAAGGATGCATTCACTTAAATATCAATATTTATAGTGTGTTATGTCTTTATTAATTTGCCATGTTGACTCTTAGTGTACATGTCTAATATGTACTCTCTTCACTTGGACTTTCAAAGAACACAATGTCATGCTTCTGTAATATTTTTAATCACTCCAAATCAAAATGTGGGAAATTATTCACAGCAATTGGGGACAAAGAGAACCCTGAACTCTAATGAGCTTGAAGACTGTTTTTACAACTATTATTTGAATAGATGGACAAGGACATCCTGCTCCTTTTAAGTGGCAAATGGGTGTTTCAGAGAACAGATTAGCCTGTTACAACAAGCCAAAAAAGCAAGAGTTAAATTAGTAGCTAATGTACCATCAGCTTTGACTAATGCTTTGAAGCCATTTACAAATAACAGCTATAAATGGGTGAAAATTCTTTTCCTCAGCACTACACACACGTAATGAAACCACATCTAAGTAATATCTTATTTGAAAAATGTTTTAAAGTTTTGAAAGTTGACTGAAGAAAAACTTTTCTTTATTCAAATACAAAAATAAGTGAGTAAGAAACTATCTGTCAGCATATTTAAGAGTGACATGTAAGTGAGTATTTATGCTTACAAAAGTAAGTAATAGCTTAATTATAAGATAATGACTGAAAAGTTGAATATTCCTCCTGGTTCTATATTGTTGTTACTGACATCAAGGTCTATGTTATCCTGTTTTTGCTTTCAACCATTGTGACAAAATTCTGGAGATAAAACATTGCAAAGGTTAGAGGTTTACAGTAGACCCTCTTTCAGCAACTTAATCCCTGATCACTAAAGCAGTTATTGCTGACTCAGGAGCTCATGAAGGAGGAAGTCTTCTCTTGTCTTGGGGCCAAAGATGAGAGCAGACAACATAATGAAATAACTCTTCACTGTGCCCTGATTCTACCTCCTAGAAAATCCCACCCATTAGTGTTCCTACCACCTCAAGGGGTCTTTTGTGGAAATTTAAGATCCAGAACATAACATTCGGGTAAACATTTTATTACATCACATAGGCAAATTGCCTATTTCTCCAATTATATAAAAGCAATTTTCAGTGACTTTAAATATTATTTACTTTCATTATAGTGAAAATTTCCTAAACTCTGTAAAGAATAAACTTATACTACCTTTGTGTCAAACAAGATGTATTAAAAACTTAGTGATTATGTTCTTATGCATTGGTAAAAAAGAATCTTGAAGATGAATTTGAAAAATATAAAATTAGTGCTTTTTAATTTTTTATTTTTTTGAGTATTTACTTTATTTTTGAGAATATAATATCCGTATAGCAATTTTCCCTTCCATTTCCTCTCTCCAATCTATTCCATATACCTTCTGTGATCTCTTTCAAATTCATAGCTTCCTCATTTTTTAATGTTTTTTGTTACATGTTTATACGTATAGCTACACATACACACAGGTATATGTGTGTGTTTGTGTTTGTGTGTGTGTTTGTGCGTGTGAGTGTCTGTGCGTGCGTGTGTGTGTGTGTGTGTGTGTGTGTGTGTGTGTGTGCTCAGTCTATGCAATGTTACTCACATGCATGTTTTCAGGAACGATCACTTGACATTGGATAAACCATTGATGTGCTCTTCCCTGAGGAAGATTCTTTCTCTCACTCTGGCATTCTTTAGTTGCCTGCAGTTCTTTATGTAGCATTGATCCCTCATAGTAGTCTTTCTTCCATCCACTTTGGCATTTATAAGACTGCCATCCCTGTTCAGTTTATGCATAGCCAGTCATATTGATTAGGTTTTATGGATGTAAGTTCTGACATTACTTTTCTAACTAATGAATGATTGTTTCATCTTTAACCCTAATTTTCTTGAACATTCATTTAAGTTGATATGTATGTTGCTCTCTGTTTCTAATATTAACATATTTTAATGAGAATCACTATCATTGTCTAAAAAAATGATTGGTGTATCATGCTATTAAGGGTTTACAGTAACATGATGAGCAGAATTCCTGAGTAGGTAATTGGCATGCCCACAGCCACATCAAGGGCTTTGGTGTCTCACACTTGTGGGAATGGTATGGTCTTCCCGGTTCAGTGTCACAGAAGGGGAAAAATCTTGTACTTATCAAGGATTAATGCTGATAATAGCTACAGAAAGTATCAAGGGATGTTTCTGCCTGATGGATGCATAAAGCATGAGACTACAGCCCTATAGAGAAATCTCACTGAGACTAGGTAATTCCTACCCTTTGCTGTACATTAAATCATGGTATGGTGAGTTTCTGAGTGGGGTTGTAGGTGTTCTTTAATAGAGAGAGCATCTTATGGAATGGCTATTATCAAATAAATCAGTTAAGAGTTGGTGATATAACTCAGTAAACAAGTATTTGCCTAGCTTTTGTGGGTCTTGAGATTAAATTCCTGCTACCAGAAATAGTTAAGTATGTCTGACTCTTATTTTTCAGTGTTTTAGCCTCTTACCTGAATCCTGATGCCTTATTTTACTTTACAATTACACTAGAATGGAAGAAAAATGTCCTAATTTTGATAATAGAATGTTTATACATTTCTAAAATTGCTATATTATTAATTGGAAAATAACATTAATTTTAGGTAAATTAAATTTTACAGATCACATGTCTTTTATTAGAATTTTCAGAACTATAGAACATAATCATTAAATACATTGTATACTACTGCTTTTAAGATACATAATAATACATATCATCAAAGGGAATAATTGTTTATTTAATATAAACAAAATGGGTTTACATATATATTCAAAAAAGTAAATGTTTTAAAATATTTCTCTTGAGTATATAACTTAAATTTAACTCTCCAAGGTGTGCTCGATTAGTTTCTACTAAAAAGTAACTGCAATATTGGAGATGAAGGTTGTTAGAGAATTCCAGAATTTTTTCTGTTATGTGGAAGCTAAGGACAAAAAAAAAGTTCTTCGAATCCTCTTGAAACTTGGAGCCTTGCTGTCGATATTCTATTCAATCTACTTCCACTTCAAATCAGACAAAGTGGTATTTGAAACGTTAGTGCTGTGACAGGAGGTTTGAGTGGAAATAAATTATGTAGAGATGATCTGCACCTATACATGTATCAAATGGCTAATAGGTCTTAATTGCCGTGCTGGCAGGATATGTGATATTGTCATTTCTATATCCCATTACCTGCTTTCTCTATGTAAAAATTTGTCATTTCCTTACTTATCCAAAAAGAGATAACAACAAGCTGAACGGATGAGAGCACCGAAGCTCACAGAAGGTAGGGTTGACCTCAATCTGGCCAAAAGGCTACACTAATATACAGACTGAGTGTAGCGCTGCTGTGAATCTTCTCCCAATGAGTCAGCTGTGGAAGGTTTCCCACCATGCTATAACTTTTTTGTATGATAAAGGAATGTAGCTTTTGTTAAATAAAGATCTGTCTGCTGAAGCAGGGGCAGGAAGAACTCTCAGAATGAGCAGGCAGGCTGAGATGCAGACAGATACAGAAGATAAAAGGGAGACAGAATGAAGCTGGGAAGTAAGCCATAGGAACCACATGGAGAGATGCAATGGCAGAGAAGTTGCCTAACTTAGAGCCTAACTGAGACACTGCCTGAGCAAAAGGCCAGCACTAGTATGCTATACAGAGGTCTGTATGTCTTTATTATTTAACCTCAAGTGGGATCCCTGAAAACCCCACAATAAATTGATATCAAATGCAAAACTTTATGTGCTCAAAATTTTCCTAGAAATTCATTTTCAAAGTAAATAATTTGGGCAGAAATGTGTATGACTTGTGATTAAATCAGAATGCTCTGCTCTACCAGCACAAGCACTGCCTCAGAACACAGCAAGTGAAATCCCCAGAGAAAAAGAGCAATGAGAAACATCCTCCTCAGAATATTGCTAAAACAGTCATCTTAGCGTTTAGTGAGAAGCTAAGAATAGGAAAGACAACTTGAATATTCCAATAAATAGTTTGCTTGGGCAGACTTCTACCATTTAGACATACTACTGCCATGCATACTACATATGTGGGAGAGAGATTGTATATATACATCTTTGTGATAGGGAGAAGATTAAGAAGAATCGGACATAAATATCTTCAGAATAATATTACATTGAATAGCTGTGTTGTATAATAATAATTGAAAGATTATTACAGACAGTTTACAAAACCAAAATTAAAGGAAGAGTATAAGAACTAAGTAGGAAAATTTTATAAATTTATCTTTAAGGAATTCATTAAAAGTAAGACTAAGAAATTTTGTTTTGTTTTCAAAAGTAGTATTATATATGATAATACATGACAGGACAATTTAGAACTGAAAAGTAATAAAATTTCTAAAGGATATGTGATCATTCTATACAGCCAATGAAGTTAAAATAAATCAAATTTTCACTCATTCTTCATTGTTTTCCTTAATTAATCTATTTATACACTTCATATCTAGATTACAGCCCCCTATGCCTCCTCTCCTCCCAGGCCCAGCCTTATAAATTCCTCCCCACATTACT
The DNA here is from genome assembly GCA_019843815.1 of Montemys delectorum. NCBI lineage: Eukaryota > Metazoa > Chordata > Mammalia > Rodentia > Muridae > Montemys > Montemys delectorum. The sequence goes on along the minus strand of JADRCD010159873.1, from coordinate 2,828 downwards.
CCCTCCCATCTCCTCAGATGTACTCAGTCATTCTTCATTTTAATAATTATACTTTCTTACTTCCACTTGATCACAAAGGAGGAACTGATTAATAGGCTTTTCTCTTTCTTCAAAGTCCTGCTTGCATTTCAGGGTTCAAATGGAATCACAATGTAAATACTTGTTTATCAAATTACTATCTAAACTTCAAACTTGATAAATACCACTTTTCTTCTCTTCTAGTCTGCACCAATATGTGCTTCAGCCACATAAAATGGTTGGATCATGGCCAGTATTGCCACATTTGTCTCTGGATCTTTTTTACTTCTTACCCATTGATTGCTTCTTTGGAATGGAGCCTGTTCAGACAAATAATCAGGAGGGTCCTTAGTCTTAGAGAGAGGGAGGCTACTGTTATACAGTGCTGTGACTTGTACTTGCTGAGCCTCATTGCAATTTTTCTGCAGGTACATTTTGCTTTCCAGTGTTATGTTTCATATGTCACGGGCAATGAGTTATTAAATATGCCTCAGTCCTGACCCTGGGATTTCTATTAGATCATTCACTAAGTGATTTTAATTCCATTGTGTTTCAGTTACTCCTTTTTTTCTAGTACATTTAAATTTTTTTCATATAGTATAATTTATTTATTTATTTATTTATTTTTTTTGGTTTTTTGAGACAGGGTTTCTCTGTATAGCCGTGGCTGTCCTGGAACTCACTCTGTAGACCAGGCTGGCCTCGAACATAGAAATCCTCCTGCCTCTGCCTCCCGAGTGCTGTGATTAAAGGCATGTGCCACCACTGCCTGGCCATATAGTATATTCTGATCATGGCTTTGGCCTCCCTCATCTCCTACCAGACCATTCACACTACCTACATGTAAAACTCCACACCTTCTTTATCTGTATCTTGCAGAGAATTACATTTTCTGCAGTGCATGTCTGCTGGAGATAGGTTATGAGTTAGGGATGAGTACTCCTGACAAGTTCACCTCTGAGCGCTGGATTCTTTATGTTTTAGATCTTTGCAGTTACTGGAAATGTTGCAGTTTCTGTTGGTTCGTATGAGAAGCTGCCTAATTTTTTGAAGGGCACATTTATCCTGGTACCTAAACCACCCAAAGATCCAGTTAAAAAAGTAAAGGATATAACAACTTCTCTTAAATACTCAAAAAAAAAAAAAACTTGCCAAAAATATCCAATAATAGATCAAACAGATTATACACTGTAATCAAGTAGGCTTAATTTCAGAGATGTAGAGAAGCTTCACATACATAATTTAAGAAATGCAGTCCACCACATAAACATGGTAAAAATAATCATCTCTTTATTTGCAGTTACTCTGCTTAAGTAGAAATTTCGTGAGTTATGTCCCAGGGTGATCCGCTCCTTGATTAAAGGAGCTTCCATTGTATGCTTTCATGAACTGTTAGACATGGTAGTATGTTCTCTTAGTTCTAATTTTCTAGAATCTCAATAAGCCTTTTAATTCATTTTCACAAACTTTATGGTTAGAAACCAAAACTAAAGCCCTGAAAGTCACTTTGTTGCATGAATGGACCTTTTACAAAGAATTCAACGTGAAGAGTAAGAAGTAGCAGGCCTCAGAAGGCCTTATGGAAGTATGGAGTTCCTTCGCCTCCATCTCTCTCTGATTACCCACGTTCTTCTGTTCACATGCCATAGGTAAATTCATTCAGAATTCTAAAGTTAGTGATTTAATATTGCTTAGGACATTATTTCTTTGGGCAGCACACATGTATATACAATAATCATTTGTGAATTAGAGCTTCAATATTTCCTTAGAGGTAAGAATAATAACCAACATTGTGAAACTCTAAAGACAGATTATAAAATATAAGGATACAGAAGGAGTCACATATAAAAACATACAAATGCACCATTTTAAAACTGGCAAAAGCAGGGCACAAAGAGAATGGACCTAGGCAGTGGTTATGCATGACTATATTAACGTCTATAAAATTACATTCATTGGAAAAATGAGAACTGGCAGGTATGAAATACTGGAAATCATATCAAAAGGTCACATATTTATTTAGTGAAAGTCATTTTAGATGAATTAAGTTAAATAATCACAGATTTATAAAAGATGATATGATTTTATAACAACCTATGTGATATTCTAGTCATGTAAATTAAAATCATTTTCTTCAGATTATATACATTTATAATATTTAATGATATGTGGATATTAAAACTTTACCAGACATTTTATAAATGAATAAATACTACAATTTCAATGAGAGGTAGAAAGAAATAACCAATGAAAAATAGGGCGTGAAGGACATTGACAGGACATGATATTTTTCAAGAAGTCTTGAACATGAAATTTATCACACAGCATCACACACATTTCCTTTTGACTATCTTTAGTCATATCCCTTGGTAAATGAGGGAAAAGCATTAAAGATAAGGGCTATTGACATTTGTATTCCAAATTTCATACATTGAAACCAAATCCTAATGTAGCAGCGTTAAGAGATTAGACAGTGCTCTGGGTACGACACTCTAATAAATATGATTAGTGTCCCGATAAAATAGCTCCAAGGAGTTTGTTTGCCACTTTGACTATTGAACATATAGCAATAAAATGCATTTTCAAGAAAAACTTAGCTTTCACCACAAAATTAAACCCATTACCTTGATCTTATATGTAGCAGTTTCTATGACTATAAGTACTAAATGTCTGCAATTTGTACCTTACTTGGTCTAAGGCATTTTCATATATTGTCAGCATTAGACATTTTCAATGTTCAATTTGTATATAATTTAGAAAACACATTGTGCAGATCCATTTATATTAACTACTCCAAGCATTCAGAGTTG
>JADRCD010159860.1:0-17146 GCA_019843815.1 Montemys delectorum | reverse complement strand
GATGCACAGTCCTCACTGGATGCACAGTCCTCACTGGATGCACAGTCTTCACTTGGATGCACAGTCTTCACTGGATGCACAGTCCTCACTGGATGCACTGTCCTCACTGGATGCACAGTCCTCACTGGATGCACAGTCCTCACTGAATGCAAAGTCCTCACAAGATGAACAGTCTTTGTTGGGTGTACAATTGTTACTGGATATATAGTTTTCACTGAATTTGCAGTCTTCCCTGACTGTACAATCTACTATCAGATTTTTTTTGTAATTTTTTATCCCTGCAATGAAAATCCATTTTCTTGATAAGAAACATAGTGATGACCTGACAGGTAAGTGTCCTTATTCATCTGTCTATATGACCAAGCTCTTCTCTGAGCACCTTCAGAATTCATATATGGATTGTTCTGTGTGTATTAGCATCTGCGGGGAGCCTGGCTTTCACAGCTCTGTGAAAATAAAAATTCATATATTTCACAATCCCAGAGGTAGCAGATAATAATCAACTTGAAATATTATGACTACACTTTTGTTCTGGCTCCCAGGGATATAGCAGCAATTTTTAGGTGAAAGTGTTTTCAACATAGAATGCACTTTCAGAATCTTAGAACTGACAATCTTATTCTGTAATCACAATGTGTTGTTACCAGTAGAGTTCTTTAGTCATTATTCACATTTGATGCAGCAATAAATCCTATCTTTAAAACTAATATTTTAATATTATACAATAGTTAAAGGTATCTAAATGTGTTTTAAAAATACAAAAATAAGAACTCAGAAATCATTGTGCTCTATCATTGGAAACTCCAAAATTATATATGATATATAATATATAAGCTCCATATATTATATATGATATCATGAAATAGCAAATATAAATATAAAATAACATTCTTAGATGTGGTAAGTTTAGGAGAGGGACACAAACAAAGCCACTTTTCCCTGTTCTTTTGGGATTTGTTTGTGCAATCTATTGAAGTGTTTTTCGCCCCAGGTTAATTTTTTTAAAGAGCACACTGACCTAAGAGTCATTATATCCTGACTCCTTTAATTAGATATTCTCAGGTTTTATAACAGATTGAGGCAATTGACAGCTGTACCTTCTCTAGCCTGATTTACCTATGAATTAGGTAGCCTACTCCATCTATACACTTTCCTTCTCTCAAATGTTAGAGAATCTCATCTGTGTGAGTCTTTATGGAAGGTACCAAATATTACATAGGAATACTGAATGAAAGATAAGAAGTGCAAAGTTTCTTATCGGGAGAGATAATGATATGTGTTCATAGTTATAATAAAAATTCATGCCTAATTGAAAGTGGTAAGAATAAACAAAAGTTTAAGAATACATTAGGAAGAAATTGCAGTTGAGCTAATTCCTGTTTTGAATGAGGGAAATTCATTCTAACTCAGCCCTACAGCAATATTACATAAAGGTATTTGGAAATATGTTGTGTCCTAAGAGTGGAAAACAATTTGCTTATGCTAGCAAAGAAAAATAAGCAAGAAAAAAGTTGTACAAATTAAGGCCCAAACCATAGTACTAGGGTTTCATAACTATTGTCTCTAACTTCAACTTGATTCATTGTCACTGGATTAGGTGCAAAATTCCAAGACCTGAAAACATTAAAGAAGTCAGACTATACCAAAAGGAGCCAACACAACTCTTATCATCCTGTGGTAACTTATAATTCTCATTGGTTGAATAGTAAGATCTTCATAATGGTTTGAAGCAATTTTGAAGCAATCCATTCCTCCATTTATAAAACATAATTTTAGCACCAACACTCAAAGTTCTTGTGTATGCATGGGTTGCTAGTCAAGAGAAGTAGACCAGAGTTCTGCAACATTGCCAGCAGAAGCATGTGCATCAAAGACTGTTTGAACCAGTTTGTCTTCTATTCAGAAAGTCATCCTCATATAACTCTCATGGTTATATCTTCAAACGTGTCTTCAGTTACATATGATGAACTTTAGTCACTTGTACAAAGAAAATAAAACAATACCCTGAAGCAGCTACAAACTGAAACTGTTAAGTACTGTAAAGGAAGCAGACAAACACATTTTAGTAGATTGCTTGAGAGACATAAACCTACCTCAATGCATTGCTAAATAGCTAATACAATATCAAAATTCCCAAATTTGATTATATATGAAATGCATATATAAATTAATCAAACATACATTTTTATCAAAAATACATGTATATGCAACCCTTATAGAAATATTACTCTTTTTACAAAGATGTACATTGCTATTTATAACAGGAAGATAGAAGTAAAATAAATGTTCTTTAAGAAAAATGAGAAATTTTTTTGAAATATGAAATGAAAATTCAGTGAAAAAAATTATTGAAATTATGCAATTTGACAGTATAAATCAAGTATGTATGTATCAACTAACCTCTTTAAAGACTCAAGAATGTTAAGTGATAAAAATTAGTTTCTGTGTACCAAATAAAATATTCATATATCAATAAATTGTTAACAAATATCTTATTATTCATATATGTCCATATGGAGAAGCACAGGAAATTGCAGGGGAGGGGCTATGTTATATATTATTAGTGTGAAGTTTTCCTTGAGACATATTCATTGTTCTTTTTAAAAATATATTTTGTAATTAGCACAGAGCATAACAGGATTTTACATGGCACTTTCATATACATTTCACTTTGGTTGACTCTTCTGCCTTGGCAGGCACATTCTCATCTCCCTGTCTAGAGCTTCCAACCTTAGGACTTCTACTTCCATGTAGTATTTACCATATTGTCTCTTCATAAACCTTCACTAAAGACACCATCCCCCATGATCTCTAGATTCCTGGCTTCTGATCACAGTCATTCACACCTAAATATTAATATTTAATCATTAGAAACTAAGATCTGTACCTCCATGTCCTTTTTTTATTTTCACTAAATTCCAAGTATGTGAGAAAACATGGAATCCTTGTTTATGAGATTGGTTTATGTCATGTAAAATAATGATCTCCAATTCCATCTATTTTTGCTGTGAATAACATAAATTAATTTTTAGGACTGAATTTAATCCTATTGTAAATACATTTCATTTATCTATTCAACCACTGATGGGCATCTATACTGATGGTATAAGTTGTGAATGCTATTTCCACAAAAATGTATTGGTATCCCTATAGGCAGATGATGGCTTTCATATTTGGGGTTTAAACACAAAAGTGTTATATTTCTATTATACATTAGTTCAGACACAAAGAACAAAAGTTAATAAATCACCCTAATGAAACTGAAAAGCTTCTATACAGGAAAGGACACCATCACACCGTACACACTGAGAAAAGCTCTTCACTAACTCTATGTCCAATAGATAGCAAATATACAAAATATCTAAAGAACTCAAGAAGTTAGATACTAACAAAAAAAATAACTGAATTTAAAAATGGGGTACATAATGACCAAACTGATTTCCAGAGTGGTTGTACCAGCTTGCAATCCCACCAGCAATGAAGGAATGTTCTTTCTCCACAAACTTTCCAGCATCTGCTGTTACCTAAATTTTTTATCTTAGCCATTCTGACTGCTATAAGGTGTAATCCCAGGGTTGTTTTGATTTACATTTCCCTGATGACTAAGGATGTTGAACATTTCTTTAGGTGCTTCTCAGCCATTCGGTATTCCTCAGTTGAGAATTCTTTGTTTAGCTCTGTACCCCATTTTTAATAGGGTTATTTGGTTCTCTGGAGTCTAACTTTTTTGAGTTCTTTGTATATATTGAATATTAGCCCTCTATCAGATATAGGATTGGCAAAGATCTTTTTCCAATCTGTTGGTGCCACTTTGTCCCATTGACAGTGTCTTTGCCTTACAGAAGCTTTGCAATTTTATGAAGTCACATTTATCAATTTTTGATCTTAGAGCATAAGCTATTAGTGTTCTGTTCAGCAAATTTTCCCCTGTGCCCATGTGCTCAGGGCTCTTCCTCGCTTTCTTTTCTATTAGTTCAGCATATCTGGTTTTATGTGGAGGTCCTTCATCCACTTGGACTAGAGCTTTGTACAAGGAGATAGGAATGGATTGATTTGCATTCTTCTACATGCTACCTGCCAGTTGAGCCAGCACCATTTGTTGAAAATGCTGTCTATTTTCCACGGCATGGTTTTAACTCCTTTGTCAAAATATGACCAGGGGACCCAGCTATACCACTCCTGGGCATATACACAGAAGATGCTCCAACATGTAATAAGGACACATGCTCTACTATGTTCATAGCAGCCTTATTTATAATAGCCAGAACCTGGAAACAACTCAGATGTCCCTCAACAGAGGAATGGATACAGAAAATGTGATACATCTACACAATGGAGTACTACTCAGCTATTATTAACAATGAATTCATGAAATTCTTAGGGAAATGGATGGATCTGGAGAATATCATCCTGAGTGAGATAACCCAATCACAAAAGAACATACATGGTATGCACTCTCTGATAAGTGGATATTAGCCCAGAAGATAGGAATACACAAAGTACAATCCACAAACCACAAGAAACTCAAGAAGGAAGCCCAAAGTGTGAAAACTTTGTTCCTTCTTTAAAAGGGAAACAAAATACCAATGGAAGGAGTCGCAGAGACAAAGTATGGAGCAGAGACTGAAGGAAGGACAATCCAGAGAGTGCTCTACCTGCAAATCCTTACAATATTTAGTCATCAAATCCAAACACTATTGTGGATGCCTGCAAGTGCTGGCTGACAGGAATCTGATATTGCTGTCTCCTGAGAGGCTCTGACAGTACCTGATTAATACAGAAGTAGAGGTTCACAGCCATCCACTGGACTAAGTAAAAGGTCCCCAATGAAGGAGCTAGAGAAAGGATCCAAGGAGATGAAGGGTTTGCAGCCCCTTAGAACGAACAACAATATGAACTAACTAGTACCCTCAGAGCTAGCACAGACTAAACCACCAACCAAAGAGTATACAAGGTGGGACTAATGGCTCCAGCAGCATATGTATAGCAGAGGATGGCCAAGTCAATCATTAATGGGAGGAGAGGCCCTTGGCTCTGTGAAGGTTCTATGCCCCAGTGTAGGGGAATGCCAGGACCAGGAAGCAGGAGAGGGTAGGTTACTGAACAGGGGGAGGGGGGAGGGAACAGAGTAGTTTTTTTTCTTTTTCTTTTTCTTTCTTTTTCTTTTATAGAAGGGAAACTGGGAAAGGATATATCATATGACATGTAAATAAAGATAATTTTTAAAAAAGTGGGGTAGAGACCTAAACAGAGAATTCACAACAGAGGAATCTCAAATGGCTGAGAAGCAGTTAAAGAAATGTTCAATGCCCTTAGTCATCATGGAAAGGCAATCAAAATGACCCTGAGATTCCACCTTACACCAATCAGAATTTCTAAGATCAAACACTCAGGCAGAGGAAAAACACTACTCCATTGCTGGTTGGATTGCAAACTTGCACAAGCAATATGTACATCTATTGGGCCTTTTCTCAGAAGACTGGAGTAATAATTAATGCCTACTTGAGTTCGCATGAACTCCTTTTTGTATCTATGTAATGGCCGATGAGCATGGCCTTTTGTGGGATGTCAAATAGTGATAGGTGCTATGCTTCTGTTTCCTCTGCCTACTCTGTGGACATTTTTCTTATTGTGTCGTCTAGTCCTGAGACTAGGGCATTTGCTTTGTCTTATTATGTCTTGTTTTGTCTTGTTTGGTTCTGTCTCTTGGAGGCCTGCTTTCTACTGAAGAGAAACAGAGCAAGGGTGGATCTAGGGATGAGGGGTGTTGGTGACACTGAGAGGCCTAGAGAGTGTAAAGATTGGTCAGGATATATCTTATGGGAGAAGAATTTAGTTTCATATTCAAAGAAAATTAAATTCTCAGCTATCTTTGTAACCATATTAGAGCCAACTTGAACTTTGTAGTGAATGTGTTTTGAATTCATTATGAAGAGTATAATAGTTGTTTAACTGAAAACAAACTTATGACTGTGGAGTAAAGTGTGACAGATTCAGAAAAGTTGTGAACTTGAAATTATGGAGGAAGTTATGCAATAATTTCCACTGGCTAAAAAATAGCCAACATATCAGGGCAAAAAAGAAAAATAAGAGCCAGCTTCCAAGTTTGTGTCTTTCTTGCCTTTTTGTTAATTTAATGTTCTCCTTGTGGTCAAAGGGCTAATGAAGCTTCAAAAGCCCCAGACCATAACTTATGCAGAAGATGCTGGGTCATTAAACTAAAGGTCTCGGATCGGCATCTTCTCTAACAAGCATAAAGGTGACCTCGACCCATATTGTCACTCAGGGAATAGATTCTTGACTCCCAGTAACAGAGCTATAATAGAGTCCACACAGGAGCATCAATGAGACCAAAAGCATTGAGTGATCTTTAAAACATCCTTTGGAAATTGACATTTTTAAAAAAAAATTAGGGAAGAAAAATCAGGATTTTGGATAAATAGTAAATTAGACATTCATTTAATTTCAAAGGAAGGTACACACAAATGTTAGAAATAGAAAAAATATTTTCTCAGAGGAAAAAATACAAGCAAATATATGCCAATTATGCAATGAGCATTAATTTCTGAATCACCTATTTCAAAATTCTTTAGTAATTTAGATATTAATGCAAATGATACAAAGTTTCTGAGACAACCTATTAAAAAGTGTTAATGCAAATACAGAACCATATGTAAACAGAAAGTAATATTTAAAAATAAAATAAACCTAAAATATATTTTAAGTGATACTCCTACATATTGAAATTTATCTTAGCATTAGCATTTATGTGGTAAAAAAAAAAATTCATGCTCTCTGCCCCTTCCCCACAAGTGGAGAGTTTGCCTCCAGGGAGTGCTCCAACCCAAGGACTCAGGTGAGATCTCCATTATTCTCTCCTGTGACTTTCTAAGACAGGTCCAACAGGGAGGCACAGGCCTCAGAAGTGGCAGGGCAACCAGCTCAGGGTTCTTTCTACTTCCCACTACACCTAGGAGGGACTGCATATCCACAGACCTCTCTGCCCCTTCCCCACAAGTGAAGAGCTTGCCTTCAGGGAGTGTTCCAACCCAGGAACTCAGGAGGGACAACTGATCCAGAGTCCTCTGCACACAGATCTTACCAGAGGAGAGCTGATCTCCCAGAAGTGCTGACACAGGCTTACAGACCCACAAGAGGACAAGCTCCAGACAGAGACAGCAAGAACATCTAACACCAGAGATCAACAGATGGTGAAAGACAAATGCAACATTATTACCACAGAAACCAAGACTACTTGGTTTCATCAGAACATAGTACTCCCACCACAGGAAGTCCTAGATATCCCAAAACACCAGAAAAGAAGATTTAGATCTAAAATCATCTCTCATGATGGTGATAGAAGAATTTAAGAAGGGTATAAATAACTCCCTTAAAGAAATATAGGAGAACACAAGTAAACAGATTCAAGACTTAAAGAGGAAACACAAAAAATCCCTTAAAGAATTACAGGAGAACATGAGAAAACAAATAGAAGCCCTTAAAAGAGGAAACACAAAAATTTCTTAAAGAAGTACAGGAAAGCCCAACCAAACAGGTAAAGTATTTGAACAAAACCATCCAGGACTTAAAAATGGAAGTAGAAACAGTTAAGAAATCACAAAGAGAGACAACTCTGGAGATAGAAAACCTAGGAAAGAAACCAGGAACCATAGATGCAATCATCACCAACAGAATACAAAAGATAGAAGAGAGAATCTAAGGTATAGAAGATACCATAGGAAACATTGACATAACAGGCAAGGAAAACAGAAAATGAAAAAAGTTCCTAACCCAAAACATCCAGGAAATCTAGAACACAAGGAAACATTGATATAACAGGCAAGGAAAACAGACAATGAAAAAAGTTCCTAACCCAAAACATCCAGGAAATCTAGGACACAATGAGAAGACCAAACCTAAGGATAATAGGTATAGAAGAAAGTGAAGACTTCGAACTTAAAAGACCAGTAAATATCTTCAACAAAATTATAGAAGAAAACATCCCTAACCTAAAGAAAGAAATGCCCATGAACATACAAGAAGCCTATAAAACTCCAAATAGATTGGACCAGAAAAGAAATTCCTCTCGCCACATAATAGTCAAAACACCAAATGTACTAAACAAGGAAAGAATATTAAAAGCAGTGAGGAAAAAAGGTCAAGTAACATATAAAGGCAGGCCTATCAGAATTACACCAGACTTCTTGCCAGAGACTATGAAAGCCAGAAGATCCTGGGTTGATGTCATACAGACCCTAAAAGAACACAAATGCCAGCCCAAGCTACTATACTCAGCAAAATTACCATAGATGGAGAAACCAAAGTATTCCATGAGAAAACCAAATTTACACAATATATTTCCACAAATCCAGCCATTCAAAGGATAATAAATGGAAAACTTCAACAAAAGGATGGAAAAACCACACGCTAGAAAAAAACAAAAAATGTAATCTTCCAACAAAACTAAGATAGTCACATGAACAGAATTCCAACTCTAACAACAAAAATAACAGGAAGCAACAATTACCTTTCCTTAATATCTATTAATATCAATGGACTCAATTCCCCAGTAAAAAGACATAGACTATCAGACTTGGTACATAAACAGGACCCAAAATTTTGTTGCATACAGGAAACACACATCAGTGTCAAAGACAGACAACCTGAGAATAAAAGGCTGGAAAAAAATTCCAAGCCAATGGTCCCAAGAAACAAGCTGCAGTAGCCATTCTAATATCGAATAAAATCGACTTTCACCCTAACGTGATGAAAAAAGATAAGGAGGGACACTTCATATTCACCAAAGGTATGAGCTACCAAGAGGAACTTTCAATTCTGAACCTCTACACTCCAAATGTAAGGGCATTTACATTCATAAAAGAAACTTTAGTAAACCTCAAAGCACACATTGCACCACACTCAATAATAGTCGAAGATTTCAACATCCCACTCTCTGTAATGGACAGATCATGGAAACAGAAACTAAACAAAGACAGTGAAACTAACAGAAGTTATGAAACAAATGGATTTAACAGATATCTATAGAACTTTTTATCTTAAAACCAAAGGATATACCTTCTTCTCAATACCTCATGGTAACTTCTCCAAAGTTGACCATATAATTGGTCACAAATCAGGCCTCCACAGATACAAGAAGATTGAAATAATTCCTTGCATCCTATCAGATCACCATGGACTAAGTCTGCTCCTCAATAACAACATAAACAATAGAATGCCCATATACTTGTGGAAGATTAACAACACTCTACTCAATGATAACTTGGTCAAGGAAGAAAGAAAGAAAGAAATTAAAGACTTTCTAGAGCTTAATGAAAATGAAGCCACAACATATCCAAATTTACGGAACACAATGAAAGTAGTCCTAAGAGGGAAACTCATAGCTTTAAATGCCTCCAAAATGAAACTGGAGAGAGCATATACCAGCAATTTGACAGCACATCTGAAAGCTCTAGAACAAAAAGAAGCAAATTCACCCAAGAGGAGTTGAAGGCAGGAAATAATCAGACTCAGGGCTGAAATCAAGCAAATAGCAACAAAAAGAACTATACAAAGCATCAACCAAACCAGGATCTGGTTCTTTGAGAAAACTCAACAAAATAGATAAACCCTTAGCCAGACTATGTAGAGGGCACAGAGACAGTATCTGAATTAAGAAGATCAGAAATGAAAAAGGAGACATCACAACAGACACTGAGGAAATCCAAAAACTCATGAGATACTACTACAAAAGCCTATACCCAACAAAACTAGAAAACTTGGATGAAATAGATAATTTTCTAGACAGATACCAGGTACCAAAGTTAAATCAAGATCAGATCAACGATCTAAACAGTCCCATATCTGCTAATGAAATAGAAATAGTCATTAATAGACTCCCAACCAAAAAAAGCCCAGCACCCAATTGGTTTAGTGCATAGTTTTATCTGATCTTCAAAGAAGACCTAATACTAATACTCCTCAAACTATTCCATAAAATAGAAACAGAAAGTATCCTACCCAATTCGTTCTATGAAGCCACAATTACTCTTATACCTAAACCACACAAAGACCAAACAAAGAAAGAAAACTTCAGAGCAATTTCCCATATTAATATTGATGTAAAAATACTCAATAAAATTCTTGCCAACAGAATCCAAGAACACATCAAAATGATCATCCATCATGATCAAGTAGGCTTCATCCCAGGGATGCAGGGATGGTTCAATGTACAGAAATCCATCAACGTAATTCACTATATAAACAAAGTCAAAGAAAAAAACCATATGATCATCTCATTAGATGCTGAGAAAACATTTTACAAAATCCAGCATCCCTTGATGATAAAAGTCTTGGAAAGATAGGAATTCAAGGCTCATACTTAAACATAGTAAAAGCAATATGCAGCAAACCAGTAGCTAACATCAAATTAACTGGAGAGAAACTTGAAGGAATCCCACTAAAATCAGGGACTAGATAAGGCTGCCCACTCTCTCCTTACCTATTCAATATTGTACTTGAAGTCCTAGCCAGAGCAATTAGACAACAAAAGGAGATCAAAGGGATATGAATGGGAAAGGAAGAAGTCAAATTATCACTATTTGCTGATGATATGATAGTATACTTAAGTGAAACTAAAAATTCCATCAGAGATCTTTTAAACCTGATAAATAACTTCAGCAAATTAGCTGGATATAAAATTAACTCAAGCAAATCAGTGGCCTTCCTCTACACAAAGCATAAACAGCCAGAGAAAGAAATTAGGGAAACAACAGCCTTCACAATAGTCACAAATAATATAAAATACCCCGGTGTAACTCTAACTAAGTGAGTAAAAGATTTATTTGACAAGAACTTCAAGTTTCTGAAGAAGGAAATTGAAGATCTCAGAAGATGGAAAGATCTCCCATGCGCATGGATTGGCAGGATTAATATAGTAAAAATAGCCATATTGCCGAATACCACCTCCAGATTCAATGCAATCCCTATCAAAATTCCAACCCAATTCTTCCCAGACTTAGAAAGAGCAATTGCAAATTCATCTGGAATAACAAAAAAACCCAGGATAGCCAAAACTATTCTGACCAATAAAGGAACCTCTGGTGGAATCACCATCCTGGACATTAAGCTGTACTACACAGCAATTGTGATTAAAAAAAAAAACAAAAACAAAAACAAAAAAACTGCATGGTACTGGTACAGTGACAAGCAGGTAGATAAATGAAATAGAATTGAAGACCCGAAAATGAACCCACACACCTATGGCCATTTGATCTTTGACAAAGGAGCTAAAGCCATACAGTGGAAAAAAGAGCATTTTCAACAAATGGTGCTGGCTCAACTGGCAGTTATCATGTAGAAGAATGGAAATCAATCCATTCCTATCTCCTTGTACAAAGCTCTAGTCCAAGTGGATGAAGGACCTCCACATAAAACCAGATACACTCAAACTAATAGAAAAGAAAGTGGGGAAGTGCCTCAAGCACATAGACACAGGGAAATTTTCCTGAACAGAACACCAATAACTTATGCTCTAAGATCAAGAATTGACAAATGGGACCTCATAAAATTGCAAAGCTTCTGTAAAGCAAAAGACACTGTCAATAGGACAAAACGGCAACCAACAAATTGGGAAAAGATCTTTCCCAATCCTATATCTTTTAGAGGGCTAATATTTAGTGTACACAAAGAACTCAAGAAGTTAGACTCCAGAGAATCAAATAACCCTGTTAAAAATGGGGTACAGAGCAAAAAAGAATTCTCAACTGAGGAATACCGAATGGCTGAGAAGCACCTAAAGAAATGTTCAACATCCTTAGTCATCAGGGAAATGGAAATCAAAATGACCCTGAGATTCTACCTCACACCAGTCAGAATGACTAGGATAAAAACTCAGGTGACAGCAGATGCTGGAGAGGTTTTGGAGAAAGAGGAACACTCCTTCATTGCTGGTGGGATTGCAAGCTGGTACAACCACTCAGGAAATTAGACATAGTACTACCTAAAGGACCCAGCTATACCACTCCTGGGCATATATCCAGAAGAGCTCCAACATGTAATAAGGACACATGCTCCACCATGTTCATAGCAGCCTTATTTATAATAGCCAGAAACTGGGAACAACCCAGATGTCCCTCGACAGAAGAATGGGTACAGAAAATGTGGTACATTTACACAATGGAGTACTACTCAGCTATTAAAAACAATGAATTTATGAAATTCTTAGGGAAATGGATGGATCTGGAGAATATCATCCTGCGTGAGATAACCCAAGCACAAAAGAACACACATGGTATGTACTCTCTGATAAGTGGTTATTAGCCCAGAATTTCAGAATACACGAAGTACAAGCCACAAACCACAAGAAACTCAAGAAGGAAGACCAAAATATGGACATGTCATGCCTTCTTAAAAGGGGGAACAAAATACCCATGGAAGGATTTGCAGAGACTAACTATGGAGCAGAGACTGAAGGAAGGACAATCCAGCCTGATACAGCTGTCTCCCGAGAGGCTCTGATAGTACCTGACTAATATAAAAGTTGTGTAGTCTTAATTATTAGATTTCAATATTATAAATAGAAACCTTTACAAGGATTCTTGAATACCTTCATCAAGATATAACAATTACTTTTGCTTTCCCCAATTTATTCTACATCTTCATCTTTCTCTGACTCTTCAACATACACACATATACTATGTTACTATATATCTTTTTTTTATCAATAATCAATAATCAAAACCAGTGCCTGTTTCCATCCTCTCTCATCCCTTCCTTATCTCTCCCCTCCCCCAACTCTTGTTTTTTAATCAGCTCTAAGAGTTGAACCCAAGGTCTAAGTCATGCAAAAAGAATGATGTGTAACTCAGATACAGTCACAGCCCTTGCTGTTTTGAGAAAAGACCTGGTTATGCATCTCAAACTGATCTTAAGCATGTTGCCTTCTTGTTTAAGCCTCCAGAGCACCTAACGATACTGATGTGCACCATCACACCAGTCCCACAGATTGTCTACAATAGTCTTCTTCAACCTAGGACACAATCAGGCTCTTAAACTTGAATAACTATCGCACATGGCATTGGTAGCTCACATATCTGTCTTTACAGGTATCTATTTTTATCTGATAAAATAATGCTGAATACAGATTTTTTTCATGTTTACTCTATTGGGCCTTTGTTTTCTTATAGCATAACTTCTGGTGAGCCTACGTTTCAAGATGGACTTCTGAAAAGCTATATAAATTTTTATTTGTATTTACTTTATGATCCATCTTCTGTTGATTTTTGTATGATGCAACAGATATATAAAGACACACCCAAATGTATATTTATCTGAATATTCATTTACAGCTCTTCCATTCATTTTATTAGCTGGTGGTGTTAACAAAAATAATTAAACTTATATTCTGTTGGTGAATTATTTGTGCCTTTTAAAGTGAGCTCTGTATTTTAGTGGGTAATGGCTTTACCTTAATTTAGATTTGCAGTAGGATAAAAATTACCCTAATGTATACACAAACTTCAAGCTTCCTTTAGCTATTTTATGCCGTTTTACATTTACAGGTAGATTTCATAATCATTTCAGCATTGGCGATAAGATGGCATCATTGACTTTAATATGCACAGTCTTCAATCTTTTGGCAATCTAACTTGCTATATAGTCCTCAAGAGACAAAACTAAAACGTATTTTTTGACAAAGCTTCAAAAATTTCTTCCCATTAACTTTTATCTTACCTTTTTCTGACTAAAAGTAGTTGTTTTCCTCCCGTCTGTACTGTGACTCTCTAAATCGTGTGGTGCTCATTGTTTTCTTCATGATAATTTCACTATTCTCTCTGGGTACCCTGCTTTGAGATTGTTCATCTAGTTTAGTGTTTGGCTGTTTTGCTTTCATTAAATTTGGGACTCTGTCTATTCTCCAAATGTTTTATGCCTCTTTCAACATTGTTAACTACACATGTGGCTAAGTGTCTCCCATGGTCCCACTTGTTCATGAGTTTGTTTTTTTAAGAACATCATTTCTTTTATAAATAAATAAATATATATTACTGAAATAATTATGTTGTGATTTATTAATAAATGAGAGCAAAGTAATAGTGAGCAGTATTTCAAAAGCTGAGAAAAGGCAACATTAACAGGACTATATACATTGGAGAAAAAAAAAAGGGGCGGTGGCTTGGAAAAGCCAGACAAAACCAAAACCAAAACCAATCAAACCAAACCAAACAAACAAAAAACCAAGACTAAATACATGGCCTTTATTTCTTCAAGATCAAAGATTTTGAGTATGGTCATATAAAGATGAAGAATCAAGTTTTGCAACCTAAAATATTTACTTCTTAAAACTATATTAATACTTTAGTAAACTATACAAAAAAGATAAGGAAACAGGCATTTACTTTATAGAACTGCATATCAGTCAGGCCAGATCCTGGAGAGGGAATTCCCAGCATGACCTCATCCATCTGTGAGGACACAGAGCAATCCTTGTTTGGACATACGCCATCTTCTCCTACATGAGCGGGTCTTCACCCCTTGATGGCTTCCTTGTGTACGTGTGTATATCTAATTGTCTGCTTCTCAGAGCAGACATTTACCTTCCACATCCACCAGCCATTGGAGGAGGCTGGGACCACGAAGGTGACTGATCCGACCCATTCTTTGTGGCGGGTTTCCTGCTGGCCCTCTTCTATCACTGTATCTAGAATCAGAGGAGCTCCTATAGCGTCTTCTTTTCTTCACATCTTGCTGAAGCAGAGTTTTGAAAAAGAAAACCACAAATTCTGCTATTCCCCAGAAGAAATATGTTATGAAGACAATCTCCTTGGGGACAGATTCCGGCTGCCCAACACTTGACCATTTAAGATGTAAAGCATCTTCCCTCTGGTTGCCTGCTTCCTAGTGACAGAGAGGACCCAGACCCCTTGTTACTGACGTCAAGAACTTCTTTTCCTTTTATCCTTTGTTAGGATAATGCCAAAGCGTTTGTACTTAAACACACTTACTCTTTAGCATCTCTCTCCCAAAGCATCCTGTACACATTCATTTAGCTTTGATTTGGAGAATTCTCACATACGTCTCTCTACAGATAGGTCAACAGTGCCACAAGTGTCCTTTCCACGTGACAAGTACTTCAAGTCCTCCAGCATACCCAGCAGTTGACCTGTTAACTATAGCCCGTGCACACATCAGATGTGTGGTGACTGAATTCTAAGTTCCCTTTAACACTTAATCCTCGTTCCCATAATTGTCCCCATAGAGAATTATTATTTTAACTTTAAGTTGAACATTGTGGATTATATAAAAGGCATTGTTGTTTCCTCCTGAGCTTCTCGAAGTTTTACTTCTCATAGTTCACTTGGCTCTGGTGATGTGGCGGATGTGTGCTGAGCTCATCAGGACCTTCATTCTTAATCTCCCCCTCGACTGCCATGGTATCTAATGATACTTGGAAACTCGCGACCTTGACTACCATAAAGCCATCCACGGGGATGAGAAGTCCTGTGCTTTCTTCACTCTGGGTTTTCCTTCTGGATTTCTTGAACACTGACAAGCCTATCTTCAAAGTACAGACTTCGTCATCTGGATCCTGAAGCCACAGTCTGGGATATTTTTTCTTAAATTCTAGTTACCTGGAGTTCTTGGATTTGGATAATGCCTTTTGCCAAAGTCACATGAATAAAGACCTCATAAACTACCCTTCTCTGCTTATGAACGAATTTTTTGTGCTCTTTTTGGTCATACTCCCATGTCTTAAATACCTACTGGGTTGTTTTTTTGAGTTTATAATTCTTAATTCCAACTCTGCTGCTATTATTGGAACTGGGAAATAGTGCTTTTGTTTATTTTATTCCAGTCATCATGAGCGTTATGTTTCAAATATTTTCAGTCTATAAATCTGACAGCTTATTTTCTGACTCTGCCAGGAATAGTTCAATGTTCTTCACTATACACACAAATGTGTTTAGACACCACCAACAAAGGCTACCTTTAATCCTAAAAGCAGCTTTGCAGACAGGCATGTTGATCTTATTTTATACAGATTGGGGGGTGGGGGGAATGAGAGCCTGCTGCTTGGAAAAGTTCAAAGGTTGTAAAAGGAGTTAAAGAATAACATTAGCCACAATGTCTTCTATTGTTATATAGTTCTCCCTGCTCTCAAATCTGCAAATGTTAGCAACACTGATGAGTATCATCAAAAAAATCATCATAATTTAATGATTAACATCACAGGCTTCCAAGTATGGCATTGTTTGTTGTCATGGAGCCTCCATATGTAACTAATCAATTCTACAAAAGCAAATGAGAAAGAAAATTGCTATGAGAATTAAGTGCGTTCTCTCAGCCACATATCTGATCCATAGAGAAAGTGGTCAGCATGAAATTTTGCAATAACCATTGGATAAGTTTTATTATAATATTATATAAAAATTTAATCTCCTTCAAAAAATGAGAAAAATGTTTTGTGATATGTTTATACCAATCTATCACAGCTGGGAAAACACTGTGGTGTTATGAAACAGAGATAGAAATAGGTATTTATTGGAGATATATTATAAACTAAAAACTGAGCCAGGTATTTTGACTTTAATTATATTTTATTTCCCCAATTATACAGTGTAAATAACAAATTCTGTCTTTTCAGATGAAGACAATGAGTCACACATAAAATACTTAAAGACAAGTTACCCAAAACAAGAATTTCTCAGGCAGCATGAGAACCTTAGTTCACATAGCACCTTTCACTTCTCTATGAAGCAAAGATGGATTTCTGTTACTCTATGGTCAGTACAGAGTCGATGCAAACTCTAACTATCTGACTAATTATCTAACGCTATCTGAAATTTGAACACATTTCAGAGGTTCCTCCTCCATTTCTTATCCCCCCACCTCCGCAGTACAGTGTTCTAATTTCTTCCTTCAAATCTAATGCTAAGGTAATCTGATTATAATCTGACCTTTCTGTCATTGTTTTCATCTGTCTATGTCACCTTTCTGTCATTGTTTTCATCTATCTATATCACCTAAACTTATTATTATTATGTTCAAGTCTTTCATGTGGAACATAAACACACACTTGTACTGTTTTAGGCAATGGAAGAGTGAATTAGACTAATACAGTAGTCTTGTCTCTGTCTAAATGGCTTTA
>JADRCD010159858.1:0-10969 GCA_019843815.1 Montemys delectorum | reverse complement strand
GTCTCCTCTCTCCACTTTCTTCTCTTCCCTCTCTGTGGTCCTGCCTCAGACCCCAAGCCTGGAAACCAAAATTCTGCCTACCCCTCTTCTGCCCAGCTATAAGCATTTGGCATCTTTATCAGTTTTAAATTAAGAAGAAATGCCATGTAGCATTACTTGGTATATGTGCAGATTCTCTCCTCTCTGGGGTCAATCTTGTCTTAGGGGCCAGTATTTAGCCTTACAATACAATGCAAAAGACCAAGCCTCAACAACGTTTCATCCAGAATAAGTCATTTCTCTTATGAACTGTATTTGAGGGGAGGCTAGAGATTGAGCCTGGGGACTTGTCATGCCAGTCAAGTACTTTGCCACTGAGTAGTGTCCTCACAGTCTATATGCTACTTTTGAGTGCCCTTATTTGTCTCCTACATTCAGCTCTCCCAAGATTTACATCTGTAGAGAGCCGTCCAAACCGAGCCCTAAAGATGGCAACGGCTGGCTGAGAGCTCTGAGATAAACAACACCTGGTTTGGCTTGTGGGTTGTGCTTCTAAGTGGCATGATCTTCCCTGGCCTATGGGGAGATGACACGTGGCATGAGTTCATGGGCTCCTACTAGGATATAGGCTGTGCCTGAGTAGGGATCGTGGGCTCACCTCCGCACAATGCTGACTGTAAAGTATCCTGAGTAAACCGCTAAGAGAAGGAACCGGTTGTGTTGTGTCTTAATTCCTGCTGGGCAGGGTTGGCGCGCCACATACATCTATTCCTCCCTCCAAATTTCCATGTTCACACCATTTTCCACCCAG
Source organism: Montemys delectorum (assembly GCA_019843815.1). Taxonomy (NCBI): domain Eukaryota; kingdom Metazoa; phylum Chordata; class Mammalia; order Rodentia; family Muridae; genus Montemys; species Montemys delectorum. Next base: position 10,179 of record JADRCD010159858.1, on the reverse strand, counting down.
TTCAAGATATATTCTTTAAGTTCTTCATCTTCATTATCTCCCTATTTAAAAAAAATCTAGATTTTTTGCAAAATGATAGCTAAGTGTTCAAATATTTTCATTTTGTTTTTGTCTTTATGCAATATTTATTATTAGTTTTTCCCAGCCCTCTGCTCCTCCAGCATTCCCTCAACCACTTAATCGAAAAACATCATGTTCTTTCTGTCTCAAAAAGAAAAAGAGAGAAAGAGAGAGAAGAAAAGAAAAAAAAGAAAAGAAAAGAAAAGAAAACCATGAAGTCTGTTTTATGTTGGCAAACTACTCCCAAGCATAATGCTGGTGAAATGTGGTTGATGTTCCCAATGTTACTCCACTAAAATAAATGAATTTCTTCTCTCCCAGCAGCTTTCTATTATAAATAACCTCTCATTTGGGGGAATGCCTACTTACTCACTGTCCTATTGCTGTGAAGAGACACCATGACTAAGGCAACTCTTATAAAAGAATGTGTTTTATTGGAGTTTGCTTACAATTCAGAAGGTGAGTCCATTATCATCATGGTGGCATGCAAGCAGACATGGTGTGGAAGAAGTAGCTTAGAGTTCTACATCTTGACCTACAGGCAGAAAATTAGAGAGATCCTGGGCCAGGCAGAGGTTTTTAAAATCTCAAAGCCTATCCACAGCAACATAGTTCTTCCAACGAGGCTGCCTATTTCATCAAATCCGTACTTCTTAATTCTAATTCTTTCAAACAGTTTCATTTCTTGGTAATGAAGGATTCAAGTATATGAACCTATGGAGGCCTCAAACCACCACAGGCTCTGCACTTACTTTCCTTTCTAAATTGCTGGGATTTTTGTCTGTTTTGAACATGAACACATATTATACATGACATCACAGTTGTAATTTATGTCAACCCTGTTGTGTCTGGAAAATGCTGTTACCTTGTAGTCTTCTACCACCTCTGGTTCCTACAATTTTTCTGATTTTTTCATTTTTTTATTAGGTATTTTCTTTATTTACATTGCAAATATTATCCCCTTTCCTGGTTTTCCCTCTGAAAACCCCCCTATCCCTTTCCCCCTCCCATTGCTTACCCACCCACACACTCCTGCTTCCTGGCCCTGGCATTCTCCTACACTGGGACACAGAGCCTCCACAGGACCAAGAGCCTCTCCTCCCATTGATGAACCACAAGGCTATTCTCTGCTACATAAACATCTGGAGCCAGGAGTCCCACCATGTGTACTCTTTGGTTGGTTGTTTAGTCCCTTGTAGCTCTGGGGATACTGGTTATTTCATATTGTTGATCTTCCTATGGGGCTGCAAGCCCTTCAGCTCCTTGGGTCCTTTCTCTAGATCCCACTTGCTTACTTAGAGTCACATGCAAGTATTTTATATTATTTATGAAGGATGTTCTGAATTTGTCTTAACGTTAAAATATTTAATGACGAGCTAAAGTGTTTGTTGCTCAAAATTCCTTGCAGCATCTATTTCTTGCTAATGTTTCAAAAGTTATTTGAATAACTACAATCTCATATGCTGAGTCATGGTCATACAACAATCACATATAAACACACACACAGACACACCACTGTTGGAGTGCTGGGAAATATGGCTTAGTTGGCAAAGATTTGCCATGAAAGCTTGAAAGCTTGACATCCTGATTTTGATCCCTAACATTAATATTAGAAGCCAAGTAAGATGTTGCATATTTACTTATATTTTGATCAGTGTAGAGATATAATTAACAGGTTCCCTGGGTTCACTGGCCAGTTAACCTGACCTAATCAGTGAGTCGCAGGCCTCAAAAACATTTGTATAGCTATTGAGGAATGACTCCTATGGTTCACCTCTGATCTCCACCAACAAGCACAAATGCATTCATAAATACGCACCTGTACATGCATGCACATGCACATGCACATACATACACATAACACACAGACACATAAACATGATGTTAATTATAGCAATACAGAAAAAATTTTAATCAAATAACGTTTGAATCATAAGTTTCATAGGAGTCTACTTTGGAAGATTATCCTTTGGAGGTATTGATGAACTGACAGCTTTAGGTAAGCGCAGCAAATTTCCCAAAGAGAAGTTTCTTTCATTAGTGTGAATATTCCATTTATCTATGGGTATAAGGACTAATGTTTATAAGTTATTATTAGGTATTATGCTGGTGTGATAAATTAGTAATTATAGATTTTCCTCTGATAACCATGATTTCAGGATTACTGAGTAGCTTACCCGTCTTGGTATCTCTCATGTTGAGATTTTCTTAAGTGGACTTAGAAAGCTATTGGCTACTGCCAATGTATGTGTGCCACTCCTGCAGCCATTAGCTTATTGTACTATGCTGGTCATTGGTGTGGTTTACAGGCATCAAATCTGGGTGGGACTGTTGGAATACTAGCCTCCTTTGGAAGCTTTCATGTTGCCTTCTGGTATCAACTTCCACTAATCAATATGCATAGTAATGAAGCCCAGTTCTAATAGGTATATCTACAAAACACTACAACACACCTAAGACTCAGGAAATGTTTTAGAAAATGTGGAGAAAAAAATTTGTAAGAGATAAAGGATTATGGAGTGTGCTGTGATATTGTCCTTCCTAATAACATTAGAAACTGTACTCATAAAAATACCACCACCACTACCCATGTGATCTGAACATGGAATACACTAACAAACATGCCAAATTGAGCAGACATAGTCCCATAAGGGCTTAACACTACACATGGAACAAGAAACAACTGAGTAAAGATGGGGCGGGAGAAGTAATCTTTCCCAGGAAAGAGTACACCACTTCGTTATCCCGTGCCAAAGGATCAGCCCTGAAAAAATACATTCAAGTAACACTATATGGATTAAATAGGTAATATTTAGAAATACATATGTATATACAAATCTATAGAAACATGTCATAACACTTAAAGAAAAGTCATGAATTTGTAGAAAGCAGGGAGGGGTATATGAAGGGTATGGAGTGATAAAGGTGGAAGATAAACCTTGACTTAAATTAAAATCTCATGAATAAAAAAATTTAAGTAATAATAGGGACAGGAGAAAAAAGAATTTCTAATTCCTCATTGTTTCAGAAAATTCCTTAGCCACAGAAAGACTAGCACAATAGAGCAAAGATTACTTATTCTGGACATGCTATGTTGGTAGATTTAGTAATGACCTTTCACCTCCCCAGACACACACACACACACACACACACACACACACACACACACACACACGTGTGTGTGTGTGTGTGTGTGTGTGTGTGTGTGTGACTATCCCTGTCCCTTTCTGTCTCTGTCTCTCCCTCTTTCTGTCCCTCTGTCTCTCTCTCTGTCTCTCTCTCTCTCTCTCTGTGCATGTGTGCGTGTGTGTGTGTGTGTGTGTGTGTGTGTGTGTGTGTGTGTCTGTGTGTTCTGGTCAACCATGAGCTGAGAGCTATATAGATTCTGCAACTTGATCTTGTTGTTCGATGATGGTGTATTTCATAGTTGGGCCACAATATTGCTAAGGATAAAAGACAAACTTGATATTTTTGTCATAGTAACAAAAAAGTTTAACAAACACAGTGTCCATGATCTGAAATGCAAACAGCAGAAGAAGTGAGTTTTGGGAAAAGGGGAAGTTGAAAGAAAGTTTAAGGATATGGCTTAAGTTGTTTCCGCCAGAAAGATATAACAAAGTTAGAATTAATGAGGACCGCATAGTTTGCAAAAGAAATACAGAGAGTTCATGTGTTACAAGCACATGATTTTACTTCAAAGATGAAATAGGCTTGAAACAACTTTATTTGAAGTTGCGTTTGAGTGCCTGGATACTGTGATATAGGAGTATGCTAAGAGGTACCAGTGTGTATCATGAAGAGATAGAGCTACTAATAAAGAGGAAATAGTTGTATTATAAGTATAAAAATAGAGAATTGCTGATTAACCAGTTTAGCTGAATAAGAATTCAAAAATAAAAATTTGCATGTTAATCACAAATTTCTGTCAGCTAAGCATAGGATAACACTTGCTACTATAGATTGGATTGCTTAAGCTTTGTTAATCAATGACAAAAATTATTGCTTTGGAGTTATGATGAACATGTTTAAAGAAAGACAGATAGGAAATGGTTATTTAGGTATGAGTTTCAAAGGAAGAATTCCCAATCAATAATATTGTTGCAATTTTCCTTTGTGTAATGATTTTAATCTGTTTTTGTAGGATATGATCTTGTGGATATTATTTTTGGAGAACATATAACTTATGGTTATGAGGTAATCTTTTTCTTATATAGAGATTTTTTTCTCTCAGGTGGTATAAAAAGGCTAGGTGAAAAATGCAAAGTTGTTGGAGCTTGTTCACTTGAGCTTTGCTTCATCCCCCAAATATGTATGTGTATATACATATATATGTCTATGTGTACATGTGTATATATGTATATGTGTATATGTGTATGAGTATTTGTATATATGTGTGTGTGTATATGTATATGAGTATATGTGTATGTTTATGTACATTTGTATATAACTGCATATTTATATATACATATATAAGTAAATTGCAGTTTTGCTCTACCCACCAAATGTGTCTAGGTGTATGTATGTATATTTGTAAAGTGGTTGGAACTTGTTGAAACTTGCTTCATCCACTAAGTGTGTGTGTGTAGGGGTGTGTGTTTGTCCCTTACTCTTTTCCCCAGACCAGGGATCTTCTTGCCAGACCACAAGATAATCAAGCTTTGTTCCCTTAGAGAAAGGTCTGCTGTGTTTTTAACTGCCAACTCTATGCTCTGCCTCAGTTTACCCTGGATAATCAAGCTGGCTTTTGACACTAAACAATAGTAATATTCCTAGTAAAGCTGTCCTTTGAAAAGAAAGATAGATATCAAGAATCCGAAACAAACCAATGGTATTTATTCTTATGGCCCCTGCATCTTATGAGAAATGTTATTGTGACCTCTTTGATTTGAAATTAGAACTCACAAATTGGCCATATGAAAATATAAAAAATTACAAACTAATCATAAAGCTAATGATATTCTCAGATCCTGAATATTTAAATTCTAATGTAGTTGTTCATGTCACTTTTCTCTCTTCTATGAAGATTATAACCACAGCTTCTGTAATTTGTTTGGAGTAGATCTGGTATTTCCAGATCTCTTCATTGGATCTCCATAGGCACACACAAACACGCGCACGCACGCACGCGCGCACACACACACACACACACACACACACACTATCACACACACAACACACACTTATACACTCACACACATATTCATACAAACACTCACATACACATAATTTAAAATAAGTCTTTTAAAATATTATTTAAAAACTTACATCACAATAGATTACTAAAACAAAAAACAAAATATTTCAAAATAATTAGAAACAATAAAGTACCAAAACTGAACTGCTATTTATCAATCATCTCTTTATTAATCATCATTTTAAATTCAAAGAAATTAAATTCTCCACTAAAAAGACATAGAATGACTGAATGGGTGAAAAAGAGCCCAGACACTATTGCTGATTCTGAGAAGGGCTTATTGACAGGAATCCAGTATAGCTGTTCCCTGAGAAGCTCTGCCAGAACTGGACCAGTACAGATGCAGATGTACACAGTCAAATGTTGGACTGAGTGTGGGGACCCCAATGGGGAAGTTAGGGCAAGGACTATAGGAGTTGAAGGGGTTTGCAACCTCATAGGAAGAACAACAAGATCAACCAACCACACCTACCAAAGCTTCCAGGGACTAAAACACCAACCAAAGAGTACACAGATGCTCCATGGCTCCAGCTAGATATGTAGCAGAGGATTGCCTTATCCGACATCACTGGGAAGGGAGCCCCTTGGACCTTTGGAAGCTTGATGACCCAGGATATGGGAATGCTACGCTGCTGAGGCAGGAGTGGGGGGTGGGTAGGGGAGCATCCTCACAGAAGCAGGAGAGAAAGGAGGGAATAAAGGGCTTGTGAAGGGGAAACGGTGAAGGGGGATAACATTTGAAATGTAAATGAATAAAATGACAAATAAAAAAAGTAATTTTAAAAATGTTTCCAACAAGATTCTTTTTTTGTTGTATAACTTAGGTAGACTAAAAGCCCAAGGAGATGGAAAGATAACTCATACAAATGTACACCAAGAAGAAAACCAAAAAGAATTATAATTACATCCAACCTAAATAAGCTTTACTGGGGCAAACAGATAGCTCTGTTGTAAACAGTACTTGCTCCTCTCCCTGAAGGCCCAATTTCAGTTGCCAATGCCCAGGTCAGGTGTAACACCTGTGACAAAAGCTTCAGAGGAATAAATCATTCTCTTGGTTTCTGCAGTCATGTTCATACATATAGCATACATTCAGATAGACATACAAGTGAAGAAATAAAAAGTAAAAATAAAAAAACTATGTGAAAACTATAACTAAGGGCAAAATCATTACATAATTTGAAAAATGGTCATTCACTAAGGTCATATAAAAATTTTAATATAAAATCATGATCAGAATATAATTGTATATGGTAACTAATAGATCAAAGGACAGTAACATATTAATTACAAGAGACCTCACTGTGTTACATTCAATAAAAGGTATCATGGTAAAGACAGAAAAAAATCAATGAGGAAACAACATAAAGTAGGCCTAGCAGACATTTACAAAATAGTTTATTTAATAGCTATACATTATGTTTGTCCCAAACATAGATAAGGCATTCACCTGAAAGCATTGCACTGTATATAGTTCATGGAATTAATGTTAACCAATTGTAACCAGGATGAAATAATAGCAAGTATATTTTCTAACCATGATTATAAGTATAAAAGTAGAGAATAAAATCAGCAAGAGAGAAGATGGTACAATGGCTTACTGTGCAAACATGAGGGGAGTTTAGACTCCAGAATATACAGAAAGCTACACATGTACACACAGTGTAAGCTCTCAGTTCCATCAGTCAGAAGGTTGGGTTGCAGCAGTACTTTGGTATGAATAAGACAAGTGAACTTTGACATTGATTTCCTGTGATTGTCTCCTTATAAAATGATATAGATTATAGTTTTTGTATACATGAATTAACTGGGAACCTTGTACAGCACAGTATGCTGAGAGCTTCCCTCCGAATCAATAAAATCACCCCTGTGAGTGAGTTCAGAACATTCTTCAAAATCTCTCCAACTTTTTCTATTAGGGACCAAGGTTAAGCATTATTAGCTGACAAAAACAAATAGATGAGGTCCTTTCTAGTAATAGCACTTGACAATCTATTAATAGTCTGCATATACCTGTTATTTATTTCATCAAGATATATCTACTGGGAGCTTACTGTAAATCTGGGAGTGTGCTGGACAATGAATATGTAACAATAAACTTCTCTACTCTCTAGCATAATTTATAGTCCATAAAACTTACAGTTTCTATTAATGCACTGGGTATGTCCTATGACTAGATGTTTCATTCTCTAATGTATCAGGGGGACTATTTACTATAGGCCCTTAACCTGAATTCTCATTTTGTGGCATTCCTGTGCTGCCAAAAAGGAGATGAATTCATCCCTCTCACATTAGCGTATTGATTTTTATAAACTGAATTAATCTATGGACTTTCTATTGAATTGCCATTGCTATTTGATGAACATTCATGTATCAATATTAATATGGGTAGTTTACTAGCATACTGCTCTGGCCTTGTGTATACATAGAAGTTATGTGATCCAATTTTCCCATCAACAATTACATCAGCAATGTAGTGCCTGTGGTCACTAATATTGTGGTGCTCCGGTTCTCTGATCCCAGTTCAGTGATATGCCTATTAAAGTCTCCATTTCACCCATCAGAGCTATCACCTAGGTAATACTACATTCTTCACTTAATAAAGAAGAGATGGGATATGGCAAGCTATGTTACTCTTTTTTGTAAACATCATAAATATATTTATATGCCATTTGAAAAAATTCTTTTCAGAGATTTATTTGACCTTGAATTTTGAGAACAGTGTTATCAATCAAAGAAGAATTAATACTAATAGTTGTAGTGCACAGTCAAGTTATATCTATATATTTATTTACATGTATATGTAACAATGACAAAGAAAGGAAAAGAGGCAATGACTTTTAACAAAGTCATTGAGTTTGTTTAATGGATTAAAAACGTTTGAAAAACAATCAAATAAATAATTTTGATTTGATTAACAAGACCAAGTCAAGACTAACCCTCTAAATGACCTTTGTGAAAAAAATTAAGATGGATGGACACTGGAAGGCTAAGACCTGTCTCTTAGAATGTGAATGAGGAAAGGGGATAAAAAATAATTTGATTTCTATATCAAACTCCAGAAGAGCACAAAAATTAAATATATGATTTGTATATATGTTATATTAATCTTCTTCATTATAACAAGAGAAGAAAAATAAGAAAGAAAGAAAGAAAGAAAGAAAGAAAGAAAGAAAGAAAGAAAGAAAGAAAGAAAGAGAGAGAAGGAAAGAAGGAAGGAAGGAAGGAAGGAAGGAAGGAAGGAAGGAAGGAAGGAAGGAAGGAAGGAAGGAAGGAAGGAAGGGAGGCATTTTCTCAATTGATATTTGTTTTTGAGATTTCTTTTTCCCAGATAACTCTAGGTTGTGTCACAATGACAATAAATAAATAATAAATAAGTTCTCACCAGCCCAATAGTCAATCTATTATTGCAGAGACTAAAAAGACAGAAAGATAATATTTGGTTTGCCTACTCACTTCTTTTCCTTTCTGTTGTGTTTTCCTCCAGACAGCTTCCTAAGAAACTGCTGCTACTGACAGGTCTACTTGGGTCCACATTTCACCTAGGAAACTAATCTACCTCTTATGAACTATGTTCATTGAAACAAGAGATGTGGAACAACTAGCAACAGATGCTAAAAGGTGGGAATTGAAAATCACAAGCTCTGAACACACAGTTGACCATGTTTTTAACAGTGTAAAGCTACTGGTAATTCTTGACAAAGGCAGTGACTACTATCCTACACTATGGTGCTTGGAAAAGAGTCAGATCTCTGTCTTGTTTCTACCATCTCCCTGAAATATCTCATGACACTGGGATGGGAGAGCACCAAAGGCTCTCAGGTGACAGGTATCTCTTCTGTACTGGAAGGAAAGGAAATTAAAGAATATGAATAAAGAATTGTACTATGTCTCTCTTTCAATTTATCACCTCCAGTCACATGTCCTTTTCTTTACATCCATACTTTTTAAAACTATGAAAAAAAAGAGACATAATTAGAGTTTGGGATTTCTAAAGCCTCTATGCTACAATCTACTTATATTTTCAAAAGTTTACACTTTTTTCTCGTTAATCTGTATTAGCTCTAAGGATGTAGGTCATAAACCTTTCAACGGGTGAAGAAAGAGACTTCTCGAAAAGAATTAGAGATGACAGCTATTAACAATTCTTTAGATATTTTGCTATAAAAATATGATGCTTAGTGATTGCTGTCATCATGAGAGGCATATTCTCATCTAAGAGAAAGGCTTTGGGGAATGTCTGAGTTATAGAATATGGAAGAAACTTCCCACTTTGTGTGGTGCCATCATCTTAACATAGGATCTTAGACTCTAGAGAGGAGAGAGAGCTAAGTACCACCATGCACTTGTTATTCCATTCACTGTAGATGTCATGAGACTACTTCATGTTCCTACCTCCTTTACTTCCCTGCTGTAATTGACTATAACCTGGAATTCTAAGCTAAAAAAAAAAAAATGTTTTTCCCTAAAGTGCTTTTGTCACTAGCATATTGACAGTAGTATGTAAAATAGATATTTTATTATAGCATCTAGAAATGAAACTACATGTAAGTAAAGAAGAAATTGGCAGAAAAGAGTGTCAGTAGATGTGAGGTATTTTTATTTTGCTTAAAATGACAAAACAAATGATGTAACTTTGATAGACATAATTCTACAGAGAGGGAAACAGGATGAAGTAGAATGCAGGAATAGTTTCTGGAATTACTCAACTGTAGGATAAAAGTCACGGATTTAGAAATGGCCAAGCGTTTCCACCATATGACAATATAGTGCAGAATATGCAAAGCAGATTCTGCTAGAATGGGAAAAGGGTACTGGCTATCTCTAGAGGCTTTCTTTTAGTTGTTTGAATGTTTTTACAACATAGGAAAGAAGGGACTCCCCTCAGAGACTGGGCCTGTGAAGAATACTCAGAAGTTTCTTGA
>JADRCD010159850.1:0-45758 GCA_019843815.1 Montemys delectorum | reverse complement strand
AAAAAAAAAAAAAAAAAAAAAAAAAAAAAAAAAAAAAAAGCCAGTTTATGAGAGTTGGGTGTGTCGAACATCTTACATTACTCTGCTCCAAGTGAAATGGTCACAGCCATAAACTTATCCTGGGCAAGGGGGCCAGTCTCTCAGTGAGGGATTTTCCTAGCTCTCCATCAGGACACCAGCCTTCTGCTTGGGTAGACTAAGGTAGTATGTCTTGGGTGGGTCAGAAGTTGGCTTAATTGGTACCCTAAACACAGTGAGGCAGCCCTCTTGAGAAACTCAGACCTGAGAGTTCTCACAGCACCCTCCCTACTACCTCAGGGCCACCAGCCCTCTGAGCCACTTCCTCTGAGGTTGAGTAAGATGCCACACACTGAAGCAGAAGGACATATGTGCATGCATACTGTTCGAGATAGCAAAAGGTTATCCAGCATGATCAAGAAAGGACAGGCACAAATTCAGCTCTCGACGGCACCATGACCCCTCCATCAAATGGGTACACGTCCAAAAGTCTGATGACGATCTCAGAGTGACTTCCTCTGGTATGACTCATGGATCCTTAGGACGTTACACGTCAAGCAAAACGAGAGCTGTATTCATTATCGGACCCAATAACCTCATATCCAGGAATCTACCACAGACATTGAGAAAGTGATGAGCGACACTTCAGAGGCGGCAATGCAGTGCAGATCTGCAGAGTGGTGACAGCACAGAAGGCTCACACGGCAATTTGCAAGGCTCTGTTTTGAAGGAAGGATGCTGGCCCCATGCAGCACTGCAGAACTGTAAGAAGCAAAAGGGTAGTCTGTGTCTACAATCTATTTTTAAGCCGTGCAGTGGTTGTGCACGATTTTAATCCCAGCACTTAGGAGCCAGAGGCAGGAGGATCTCTGAGTTCAAGACTAGCCTGGTCAACACAGTTCCAGGACAGCCCAGGCAACACAGAGAAACCCTGTTTTGAAAAACAAATCAAGGGCTGGAGAGATGGCTCAGCGGTTAGGAACGCTGACTGTTCTTCCAGAGGTCCTGAGTTCAATTCCTAGCAACCATATGGTGGCTCACAACCATCTGTAAAATGATCAGATGCCCTCTTCTGGTGTGTCTGAACACAGCTACAATGTACTTATCTACATAAAATAAATAATTAAAAAAAAGAGTTCTTTAAAAAACAACAACAACAACAAAATCTAAGTGTGTGTGTTGGCGGGGGGGAGTTGAGGGAGTGTACTAGAACATTCTGGCCCTCTTTTTACCTTTTATTTTTATACAGGATCTCACTAAGTTTTCCAGGCTGGTTCTGAACTCACTCTGAATCCCAGACAGGCCTTGAGCTTGTGATCTTCCAGTGCCAGCCTCTAGGTGAGCCTGAGAAAACATGTCTTTGCTACCAGACCCAGACAGTTTATATTCTTTTGATTTTTGTTCTTTTTTCTTTTTTAATTTTTAAAAGACAGAATGTCATTGTAAAACCGAGGCCAGTGTGCTGGCTAGTCTGAATGTCAACTTGATACAAGCTCGAGCTATCTGAAAGGCAGGCACTTCAATTAAGAACATGCCTCCATCAGATCCAGCTATAGGGTGTTTTCTTAGTTAGTGATTGATGGGAGAGGGCCCAGCTCACGATGGGTGATGCTGTCCCTTGGCTGGTGGTCCTGGGTTCTGTAAGAAAGCAGGCTGAGCTAGTCAGGGGAAGCAAGCCAGTAAGCAGCACCCTCCCTGGCCTGGCATCAGCTCCTGCCTCCTGCTCTCTGACCTGCTTATTGTCTTGATTTTCTTTGATGATGAGTGGTGGTCTGGAATCGTAAGCAGAACCTTTCCTCTCCAACTTGCTTTTCGGCCATGATTGCTTCATCACTGCAAACCGAGGAGGAGAGAATGAGCGTGTGGCCACTCTGCAGACTGTGACTGCTGGACAAAGCTGGCATCGACACTGGAGTTTTTCACAGTATTCATGTTGCTACGTTCACACACACACACAAATTACCCTTAAAGCAAGCAGTTGTAGATGACAAAGATATTATCGCCCAATTTCTGTGGGTCAGGGGTCACAGCTCCACTAACCCAGGGCCTCCAGATCTTATCTGGAAGCTCAGCATGGAGAGTTCCTGCTGCACGCAGTACGGGACTGTCATCTGGGTCGCTTTCTTTACAGTCTGCTGAACTTCCCCTAAGGCAAAGAGATAATAAATAAACCCACCATTTTTGCTGCAGAAGCAGCCAGCCAAGAGTTTAAAGTGTTTCTCCAGCGAATTGATGTCCCTTTGTCCTCCCAGAGAAAGCAATTACACTCCACCCTCCTCCTGTTCTCTAGGGCTGGAGTATGATTCTCTTCATCTATGTCCTTCCCATCAATGGCAGCGGAATGGACTGTTCCCAGTAACTAGACCTAGTAACTTTCTTATCAATGACTTTGTATAGATTTAAAGAACTTCCCCCCACCTCACCTCAGAGGGGCAGATCTGACCAGCAGACACCTGTCACTACATTGGGGTCCACTCATTTGATAACCTCCCATGACTCTTTTTATAAGGCAGTGTCTGCAGCCCTGGGGCAAGACCTTAATAATCTGCATCTCTCTGGCTTGCTGGCATTCCAAATGAACCCTTTGTCTTACGCCCTTATGCCCTTAAGTCACTGGTATTTTGAGTAGCAGACAACACACAGGCATACAGGTAGAACAAAGCTTCAAGTTCCCCTCAACTATATAAAAAGACCTCCTCAGCGCCTGAACATCTAGTCTCTCACAGTAGCTGCACACTATGGGACAACTGTACAACACAGCAACTGGGTTTCCTCAGAGCCAGCAGAGAGAGGAGGCATCCTTGACAGAAGCCAATATCTTCACCTAAATTCAGAAATGGCAATGTGTTGTATTATCTGCTGTGAGAGTGTAAGTCTGGCCCACCATCAACAGCAGGGGTATCGGGAGGCAGGGGGGCTGCTGGCCACATGATGGTGACCAGCAGCTGCATGGAAAGAGCCAACCACTCCTCCTACAACATGATCTTGCTGGGCAAGAAGCAGCAACACTAAGGCATGTGAGTGGGCAGAAACAGCCTTTGGGGGAGGTTCAGGGCAGGAGGTGACAGACAGACCTACGTCTCCATCCCAGCTTTTTCTGACAATTTCACTCTCTAGCCCAGGCTGACCTGGAACTCACAATATAGCCCAGGACTGCCTCGAACTCATGACAATCCTCCTGCCTTAGCCTTCCAGGTTCTAGAGTTACAGGCATGAAGCACCATCCTGGCTCTGTTGAGAATGTGAATTCCATAGCAGGTCTCTATTGTAAAGACATGTGGATGTCTATGGAGATAGGACACAGAAAGAACACTTCCCTGGCATATGAGAGGCTCTAGGTTCAATGCAGTAAACCAACCAGCCAACCAAACCCCAACTGCCTAGAGTTAACCAAGGAATCACTTCTCTGAGGACAGGCTGGGCTGCCATCCAGGGCAGCATGGCTGCTTTGAGCCCTTCATGGGTGCTCTGAGGAAACACCAGCTACAAACACCACTGCATCCATGGCTGCTGCTCTGGGGAACATGCTCCAATCCTGACCACTTCAGCAGCCAGTAATTACTCTAGGTGACTATACTTTGGTCATAAAAACCCTTGGTTGGTGTCTCCGTGACTCTGCTCATCTTTCCACTGGAGGAGCTCGGGGGAATGTCCTTCCCTGTTTGCTCCTGATTGGCACACATTCAATGCTTACGACTAATACATATGTAGGGTGGTGATGGTGGATATGAAGGCTGTAATGTAAACAGGACAAACCCCTTTTCTGGCTAGAATATACAGCACTGTTTCTGAGGTCAGTCCTGGAGACTTCTCTTCCATTTACCAACCCCTGGTGTTACAATATGAAGTCACAGTGAAGGCTTTTCCATTTTTTTAAGATTTATTTATTATAATTAAGTACACTGTAGCTGTCTTCAGACCCACCAGAAGAGGGCGTCAGATCTCATTACGGGTGGTTGTGAGCCACCATGTGGCTGCTGGGACATGAACTCAGGACCTTTGGTAGAGTAGTCAGTGCTCTTACCTGCTGAGCCATCTCGCCAGCCCTTCAAATGGTCTCCTGCCTACTGTGGTATAGCAGGCTGAGCAGGCTGTACAAAAAGCAGACAAAGCCTCATCTTTATTCTCAGGCCCATTTCCTCAACTCCCGAAGCACTAAACTGTGGGTTGCATCATGTGCCCACTGAAGTCCTTAAAGTTCCTGCGGCTGGGCAGTGGTGGCACACGTCTTTAATCCCAGTACTTGGGAAGCAGAGGCAGGCAGATTTCTGAGTTTGAGGCCAGCCTGGTCTACAGTGAGTTTTAGGACAGCCAGGACTATACAAAAAGAAACCCTGTCTTGAAAAAACAAAAACAAAACAAAACAAACAAACAAACAAACAAACAAACAAAAAACCCCATGGGGCTGGTGAGATGGCTCAGTGGTTAAGAGAACCAACTGCTCTTCCAGAGGTCTTGAGTTCAAATCCCAGCAACCACATGAATGAGATCTGATGCCCTCTCCTGGTTTGTCTGAGGACAGCTACAGTGTATTTACATATAATAATAAATAAATCTTAAAAAAAAAGAAAAACCAAGAGAAAGAAAGAAAGAAAGAAAGAAAGAAAGAAAGAAAGAAAGAAAGAAAGGAAGGCAGGCAGGCAGGCCCTTGTGGACTCCCAGGTCACTAGCCCTCAGCGCACACCTGGTAGAAACTACCTTGCTTCTCCTGCATTGGCATCCAGTAAAGTTAATACAGCCTCCTCACTTTGGAGACTTTTGATAACTATTTTGGTGAAACTCTGGATAATACAAATGAAGCTGCTTACCCACCAGAAAATTTAGGGCAGAAACTTAAAATGATCTTGGAGCTTCTCCTGAACATTGCCCTGAAACCCTCTGATGCACACACTATCACAAAGCCACTTCCTCTGTGGCAGCCATGACACACATGTCACCTTGCCTTCTCCTACTCTGACCTTTCCTCTCACACTGCTCCTGTGAGCTCATCTTGGTCCTCACCCTTTCCTGGTCAGAGCAGATTCTCTCCCTCCTAATGATCCCACCATTACCTATGCTTCTGACCCCAAACTGCCACCTGCCTGGGCTCTGGCTTGAGCCGGCCTGCAGCGGTCTGCCTAACAGGTGCTTTCTGTCAGATGTCTCCAAAGTACTTTACAATCACTTTGTGTCCAGATGACCGTCTCATCTACCCCTCTCATCCCCACAAATGCCAATTTTCCCTAAAATTTGCCAATTCAGAGTGGTCTTGCTACTGCCTACACCAGATACATGAGTCTGGTCCTTCCATCCTCCTTCCTTACCTCTCTCCTACTTCTAAGTAATCATCAATAAATTAGATATGCATGTGATAAATCCTGCAATAATCCCTGAAAATAAAACAAACATCTAAGATGAGCTGATAGAGGAGATAAATGGAATAGAAAACAAGAGAACAGCTATCTAAAATGGGGGCTGAGGACAGGGGGTAGATGAGATAAACAGAAAACAAAGATGGTCGCTTCAAATCAAATAGTATCAGCAATTACATAAATGTAGCCCGGTATAAATGCTCCAATTAAAAGGCAAAGACAATCAGAGGAGATGGCTCAGCAGGTAAGAACACTGGCCATGAAAGATGATAGTCTGGGCTCTATCCTGGAGCTCATGGGAATGCAGTAGCACGCATCAGTAGTCCCAGCACTTCAATGGGAGATGGAAGGTGGAGACAAGAATATCCAGAAGCTCATTATGTGCTAGCAAGCCTGGAGCATGCAATGAAGGAACAAGAGGGATCTCCCTCAGAAAAGGGTGAAAGGCAGCCCTGTCTCCTGACAGTTGTCCTCTAACACGTGTGTGTGTGTGTGTGTGTGTGTGTGTGTGTGTGTGTGGCACATGCTCACCTGCATGCACACAAACACCCGCTAGAAATAAAATAAAATAAAAACAAAGATTGTTAAAGTGAATTTTAAAACCAGGAAGTAACAGTATGCTGGCTGTGTGATACTCACTTTAAATACAAAGAAAAGAGTAAAAGAAAAAACAATATAAAACAGTAGAGAAGTTGTAAGATTTGGGCATGAGTTGTAAGAAAGCTTGCTTGGGTATGTTAATGCCAAATAGCCTGGCACTAAGTTTTAATGTCTTTCACAGGAACTCAGAACAGGCAACCAAAAGTTAGTCAGGACATGTTACACTGGATCTGTCCTGAATGGAATTTATAGGACACCACACCTAGCCACAGTGGGACAAATACATACAGAACATTCTCAAAGCAGGCAACATGTCAGGCTGTAAGGGGAGGAAAATTAAAAGGCTTCAAGTTTGGTACTGCGGCATATGTCTGTAATCCCCCACACTTAGGAAGCTGAGGCAAAAAGATCATGAGTTCAAGGCCAGCTTGGGCAACATACAAGAGCTTGTCTGAAAAAACTAAAGCAAAAGCATTGAAAGGGGGCTGGTGTGATGCTTCAGAGGTTAGGAGCACACATTTACTCCTTCAGAGGACCTGAGTTCAGCTCCTACGTTGTGTGGCTTATAACCACCAGAACCTCCAGCTCCAGAGGGAGCTGATAGCCTGGCCTCCTTAAATATAACAAAACTTAACTAGAAATCAATAACAAAGAGCTATGACATCTAAAGAAAGTCCAAAAAGCCGGGTGTGGTGGCACATGTTTGCTATCCCAGTACATGTGAGGGTGAGGCAGGGGAATGGCTATATGTCCAAGACTAACCTGGACTCCATAGTGAGACCATGTCTCAAAAACAAACCAAAATATATGTATTTTTAAAATTTTAAATTGAAATGCTCCTGAAACACCACATTTAGAAACAATCCACAGATCAATGATGACTGGAAGAGCCATAGAAAGCACAGAATGACAGGGAGAATGGAACTTATCAATACTTAGGGAGAAGTCAGTGCTGCTCTTACAGGGCAATTTGTGGTTTCCATGTTTATTTCAGGAGCTGAGATTCCACTTTAGAGGATGGAAAAACAACAAACTAATCCAAACAAACAGAAGAAAGGAAAAAATGAAAGAAAAAAATGTTAATTTGATGTGTCAGAACAAAAACAAAGAAAATGGTTTTCTTTCTTTTTTTTTTTTTTAAAGATTTAATTTTATTTTATGTATATGAGTACACTGGTTGTGTGAGCCTTCATGTGGTTGCTGGGAATTGAACTCAGGACCTCTGCTCGCTCCAAGCTAAAGATTTATTTATTGTTATATCTTCAGACACCCCAGAAGAGGGCATCAGATCTCATTACAGATGGTTGTAAGCCACCATGTGGTTGCTGGGATTTGAACTCAGGACCTTCAGAAGAGCAGTCAGTGCTCTTAACCGCTGAGCCATCTCTCCAGCCCCAATGGTTTTATTTCTAAGCTGGAGTAACAGACGGTTCTGAGCTGCCATATGAGTGCTAGGAATGAACCCAGGTCCTCTGGCTGAACAGTGTTATTTACCACTGAGCCATCTCTTCAACACAAAAGTGGGTTTTAAAAGCTGTTGTAACCTGGGCCTAGGGGGGAAGGCCTGTAACCTCAGCTTGCTGGGCCTTAAGGAGGAAAGACATGAGTTCAAGGCTGCTCTGGCCTGTGGGGCTTTCAGTGGCAGCCTAGCCGATTTAGTGAGATCTTGGGCGGGGCGTTGGTGTGCGGGGTGTGGGGGTGTGGTTATTTGTAAAGGTAAATAAAACCAGCAGTCTTCTGGCTAGATTGCTCAAAGCAAAACAGGTACAAATCACTAATACAAGAAATGAAAGAAAAGCCTTGAGAGACTTCCAATGTTACGATTAAAAGGGTATTAATAGCTTTAACCTAGTACATCTGGCGACTTTGACAAAACGGATGAATTTATTAAAAATCATCCCTTGCCAAAGTCAGTATCAAAAATAGAATCGCTTACATCCATTAAGGTTCTTGAGTTCATAATTTAAAACATTTCTATAAAGGAAACACCCCATCTTGATAGTGTTCCTGGTGAGGTCCATCTGCATTTAAGGATAAAGTGAACTGAATCTACTACTAATGAAACTAGTAACAGACCACAAGGCATCCTCTAAGGCAGGCCCTGTCCTCTCACTGAAACCACACAAAGGTGTTAAGACCAGTGTCACACATGAACACAACCATGAAAATCATCCCCAAGCCCCCAGCAACTAAAACCCAACAACATGCAAACTGATGGCACGCCATCAGCCAGTACCCCGGCAGGGTAAGGCTAGTTTTAACATTACCTGCCAGAGAACTCATCACGCAATAGGAAAAAATGAAATTCATATAATTTATGTAATCCCCTCAGTAAGTACAGATATATTTATATTTGACAAAATACCCTGTTCTGACAGACAAAACTCTTAGTGATCCAGGACTGGAAGAACACTCCCCACACATGAGAAAGGGCACCCACAGGTAACCGGCAGGAAACCTCACACGACGCAGGGAGAGGCTAAAGTCTTTCCTCTGTATCCAGGAACAGAGTGAGGCTCTTGCCACTGCTATCAAACTGGGGGGGGGGGGGGGGGGACAATCAGAGAACACAAGGGTGGGAGGGGGTGACGCTGAAAAGGAGTAACAGCTTTGTCACCTAGGGTTGAAACATGCATATACAGAAGCTGCATTTACCAGGCCGGAGGGGGGAGGGGGCAGGGAGGGAAGAAGCAACTTAAAACTGCCAGGTGACTTAGAAAATTATAGAATACTCTATTAACAGGCTAAACAATGTATCTCTATTTAGCAATAAACAATTAGAAGCTTAAACTAGAATACCTTTATGGACACTGAATAAGTGTGTAGCCTGTGCTCTGAGAGAAATTAAGACAACCCTTGACAGACAGGAGAGGAAGGGACTGCTTCTCTTCAGGCTAACTCTGAGGGGCATCCAGTGCAGCACTGGACAGCGCATCTCACTGGTTTCCTGGCTGCACTGGATCATGGTCTCCCACTCCACATAGGCAACCACCCACATGGCTGCACAGCCTTCTAGAGGTCCTCAAGACTTCAGCCAAAGAACTAACACACAGCCCTCTGGGGCGACTTCCTACTACCCATGAGGTTAAGATTCAAGTCCTTAAAGTCCTATAAGGGCTTTGCCTCCAGCCTCACGGGCGTGTTCTTCTCCAAGTTCTCTCCCTACATTGCAGGACCATGTCTGAGGGTGCTAGCCCATGCTCTGTCCCCAGCTGATCTACCACCACGCTATATGTTCATCTGCCATCTCATTGTCTGGATGCTGAGGCTGCCTGTATATAGATGGTCCTCCCTAAAGGATCACAGGCTCCAAGGTAGACAGGAAGACACGGGAATGGGCAGTGCGATTGCCACCAGCCTAGACACTCTAGTGTCTTCAGGATGAAGTGAGGTTGGGAGATGACGACATGGTGTGAAAGTTGAGTGGGCCTCCTGCTCAGCATCCTTGCTGGGCCTGGAGGATGAGGGACAAGCCCAGATCAATTAGGATTCAATCACAAGTGTCCTTACATGACACCTACCCAGGCCCTGGGCATCCACAAAGCATAAACATTAGTCCCTGGCCAGATCTTCACCATAGCCACCAAAGCTAGGCACACCTTTCTGGCAGGTGAACTCCTGGCCAGCTGCAAAGGAGCAAGTATCCCAGGAGCTGAAAGCCAGCCTAGCCTGAGCTATGATCTGGGTGGCGGAACTGCACACATTCTTGAGAGAGCCTTACACCTATGTCTCCTGAGACAAAGGGCCAACAGGCCCAGACCCGGATGCAGCATTTTATGGGTGTTGTTTGAGGACAAAAGAATGGCTAGGAGTTTCAGCACCCAGTGGATGACTCAGAGCTCCCTTTCAGGAGGATATGCAGAAAAATGCTCCTAGCCAGCAAGGCCAGCCAGCCTTCTCTACCAAAGCAGAAAAGGCCCTCTAAGAGAGCAGTGCCACCCAGGGCTTTGCAGTAGGCCCAGAGGCTGCAGTGCATTTCCAAGAATAGGGTGATTTTTCCAGGCTAAGCTGGCTTACACCTGGCAAGTATCAGAGGATATAAGAAGATAGGGAGGCATACCTAGGAAGCTCTGTAGGTTAGTAAGGCATGCTTATGAGTGGGAGGAGTGAAGGGGGAGAAAGAAGAGCAAATAGGGAAAGGGGGGGAGGGGATCACGAGAGCACAATGGCAGAGCATAGGTCTACTGGCTGACCTATGAGATGCTCGAGAAGGCTCGACCAGCCCAGCCCACCCTACTTCACCTTCTATCCCATGCTGCCCTTCCATGCTCTCAGGGCCAGGACTCCATACTCACCCTGGAGGCTCTGGACCCTCGAGGTTGACTGAGCTCGGGAGGAAGGGGAGGTGAGAAAGGTCAGAGAAGGGCAGCCAAGACTGGGCAGCACACAGCCTCAGGAAGCTTTTACCCACTACTCTGGAACAGGAAGTAGTGCTGGGAAGGGGCTGGGCTAGTAGAGGGGCCAAAGTCTCCTGGAAGGAGACTTTGTCACACAAACACACCCAACCTGCCCTTCTGGATCTGCCAGGTCATCTTCATCCCTCCCCTGTCACCAAAGGCACGTTTCTGCTCTGGACACCATGGAAGACAAGTCCTGTTGAGAAGCCTCGGCTCTTCCCAGAAACCTGCAGTTCCCATCAGGGTTGCTTTATGTATTAAATGGCTTACAAACAACAGAGACTCATCTGACACTTCTGGAGGCTACAAATCCAAAAGCAAGGTCTTGGAGACCCTGTGGCTGGTTCACGCCTGGTCATCTTGTTGCAGCCTCCTATGGTGAGAGAGGTAAGGGGAACCCTCTACAGTCCCTTCTATAAAGACATTGTATTAGTTATTCATTGCTATGACAACATACCTGATTTAAAACAAAGGGAAGGGTAGGTTTATTTTGGTTTGTGAAAAGCCATGTAGTGCATTGTGGTGGGAACACGGGACAGCTGGACACATGGCACCCACAGTCAGGAAGCAGAGACAAATTCTGGTATTCTGCTTGGTGCCATTTTTTTTTTTTTTTTTTTCCCTGAGACAGGGTTTCTCTGTGTAGCCCTGGCTGTCCTGGAACTCACTCTGTAGACCAGGCTGGCCTTGAACTCAGAAATCTACCTGCTTCTGCCTCCCAAGTGCTGGGATTAAAGGTGTGTGCCGCCATTGCCCAGCTTGCTTGGTGTCTTTTTATTCATCTGGGACCCCAGCGCAGATGGTGATCCCCACATTCAGCATGGTTCTGCTTACTTCAGTTAACCTAAAGACAGACACACTCTTGGTGCCCCTGGGTGGCTCAAGTTCCTGTCAGGTTGACAACCAAGATCCTGCCAAGCCCTCATGCCTGCTCCTGCAGGCCAGGTGACAGTGGGAACTGCCACTCCAGGGCTTGGCATGCCAAGGATGGTGATCTTGCCCCTAACATCACAAACACTAAAACCCCTTGTACAGTCTCCACCTGTGTCCTTAACACCTTCTCAAGATGCCAACTAAGGGAAGGCAGACTTTCAGATCCTGGCGGTGCCCCAGAGCTTCAAAGCGCCACTCCTTAGCAGCCCTTGACACTCCTCGGTGTCCACAGTGGTCTATCTCACTCTTCACAACTAGGGCTGTCCTGAGAAGCAACAGCCTGGTGTCCATTCCTCGTCCCAGCCTCAGCTAGGCACCTGGAACTCCTCAGACCATGGACAGCAGGGTCTAGTTGAAATGGCCTCATTGTCCTAAAGAGTGACCCACAGCCTAATTGCGCCCCCTGGAGGTCACTGGGGTGATACACATCTAAGAGCATTAGCCCAGTACTATGGCAGTCCTCAAAAGGCCTCCTTCAGGAGCCATGGCAAACCTGCAGGTAGTGACACTTGTGAAGATATACAATGCTGTGGAATTGTGGGCAAGGCTGTGGGGATCCAGCTGCCACCAACTCCTCAGAGATCTCTAACACCTGTCAGCTGGGAAACGCCCACTTCATGGAGGCTTAGATGTGTTCCTTGGGCAGCCTGAGCAAACAGGCATTTGAAGGACCTTTCCTGTAAGCTGTAAGGTAGAGTATCCTTCCTCAGAGTCTTCCTAAGATGTCACTGGAGCTGCTACCAAAGCAGACCTTGTTGGGGGGCCGGGGGAGGGACAGCAGATAATAAACCACATAAAGCTGTGGTGCTTCAACAGGTCCTTAGGGTCCACCTTAGCTGGGAGGTAGGCTTGCACAGGCGACGAGGTGGGGTAGAGTCTAAAGGCCAGGGGTTTGCCTTTCATCCTTCTCAAGACCCTAATGCAAGGTTGGGCCTGCCCAAGCGCCTTCTAGGGAGAGGGTTCTGTATCTGTCCAAATAAGCTGCCTCAGAACCTGTTCTGCTGTGTACTTCTAGAAAAGGGGGTTCAGTCTGAAAAAAACAAAAAACAAAAACAAAAATCTAGGCTATGGGACTGGATTACTAATTACCCGGGAAGAACAATGGTTTGTCACAGGTAATGGGGGGTGGGGGGGAGAGCAGGCCCTGACCAGTGTGAATGTCCTGTCTAGTTCAATTGCTACTTGCTATGTTGTTGAATAGGTGAGCATGGGATGGGGATATGATGGTGGACTCAGCACTGTAGCTGGAGATGAAAAGAAGGTCCAAGATGACAGGGATGGATGGGTGCCTCAGGAGCAGCTACAGACTAGAAAGTGGCTGCTGTCCAGCTTGATTGAAGTCTTCAGTGGTTATTTTCAAAGGCCACATCCTGTCGTGCCCTCAGGCCTGCTCTAACCCTAGCTAAGCTAGTTTTGCAGGACAGGTGGAAACCACCACTATAGGGCTTGTGTGATCCAATTCCAAAGACAAGCCAGCTGATGGCCCTGGTCAACAGTGGCACCAAAAATAGCTGCCCTAGGTGATGAAAAGGGCCATCAGTCAGACATTTGACCCAGCCAATCATGGATGGAGAAGGTCGCACCTCAATAGAGTCCACAGTCCTGCCCACAGAGGATGTACTTGCTGCCCACATCAATACGACCACAAGTCTCCCCAGAACCTGTGGGCCTCTCCTCCTCAGCTGTGTACTGGGCAGGGGACCATTCAGACATCTGACAGGCCTATGGGTCCAGCATATGGTGACAAGCCTGTCCCAGTAGGACACAAGAGTGGCAGTAATAGTCCAGCAAAGACCAGCTTGTACAAGTCGAGGAGGCCCACTCACTGCAGCCACCCTGACTCCACCCACCTAACTGGGACTGACTTAGAGAAATGATTAACATAGCATATTGCTGAGACTGAACGTCACAGTCCAGGTGAGACTGCAGTTCAGGAAGTCCAAAGCAGGATGCCAAAAACGCCAATGGCCAGAATCTTTTGTTTCCCTGCCTCCTCCACAGCCCAAGCTGCCCTCACCGTCTCCACACCAGTGCAGATGTGCAACTGGCTACTAGAAAGTTAATTTGGCCTTGGGCTTTTTGGAACAAGACCAATCCATAAATTATTCATGTTTATTTATAAAGTCACAGTCCAAAAATATTTCAAGTAATAAATAGTTTTTAGCATTTGTCACAATGTGCCTGCCTGGTGTAAGGCTTACCAAGTCAAGAAGGGTATGTGGATTCTGCAAAGCCTTCCACAGCAAACCTGGGCCCCAGGAATCTCCTGGCCTTCACTGAGAAATGAAGGAACCACTTGGGAGTCCTAGCTGCACCCTGCAGTACCCACCGGACCCCGAGATGTCTTCAGTCCAGGACAAAGCACCCTATTTTAGCCCCAAGGTCCAGAGTCGGTCCCCAGAGCCGATGAGAAGCTGGCTCATGACTCGCGGGAGATGCTCCTGGATGCTGGGCGCAGGGCAGAAGCCACTCTGGCTACGGCCAGCGCACAGGCTCTGTGTCAGGCTTTCATCAGGGCCATGAAGGAGACCTGCAGGGGAGAAGGTATGGTTGGGCCCCAGCCTCTGCTCCCCATTGTCCTTCCAAACACCACCTGCGAACAACACAGCCCGGCTCCCAGGACTATCCTGTGGCTCTTTATGACGGTGTCACAGCACTGTTTATCTCAGAGGCCACTTGCAGCAGAGCTACTGGGAAGAGGGTGAGGGAATTAAGACTGAGACCACCAACCAGACATGGGGAGGAGAGCCAAGCGAGGCAAGGGTACCACATACAAACCTCCTGGAGCAGCTGGCCCAGCATCTCTTGGCTGTGTATGGACTGCCTGTGGAGAGAATGTCTGGTCATCTTCCCAAACTGCCTTACAGACCTCCCAGCAGGCCCAGGCCCTACTCCCAGGCTTGGATCAGCAGGGAGTCTCAAAGCCCACAGGCCTACCTCTTGGATCTGCTAGAAAAGCAGGAGCCTGGACTCGCAGGCCAAGCACAAGGCAAAGATGGAAGAAAGAGTTACAATGCTGGGGATCCTGACCCCTGCTAGGCCTGGAGACCTACCTGTCTATTCTGGTTGCTATGGTCACTATGAAGGTACCCTCTGTATCTGGCAGGTAGGTGGAGGGAACAATCCTGTAGTTCCCCGCAGAAAGGAGGCAGAGGCGGCTTACTTCCTGGGCATAGCAATGTGGTACACAGCTTAGCAGTGGCTCCTGGAGCAGCAGGGAACATGCTTCTTGGTTCTCACGGTCTGCTGGAACCTGGGCAACAAGGCAATCAGCATGGAGGCCCAAACAGGGTGGCATGGTTTGCCCTGACCCTGCACAGCACCAGCTGAGGGAAAACTGCCCTGGCTCAGATGGTATACCTGATGTTCTCAATCCTTGAACTATGGAACCACTATGCTAAGGAGAAGAGCCATGGAGCCAGGACACCCTTGTCAGAGACCCTGCCAGTGGTATCCAACCCTGAAAACCATTAGATTTTCCCACACACTAACCAGGCCCCTACACAAAAGTGCTCCAGAGTACTGGATGGGCCCTGGGCAGGGACACTCTATTTGGAGTTCCAGTTGGCCTGACTCAAGATTCAAGGAGTCCACCTTTCTGGGATGTACTGACACACCCTCAACAGAACTTTCTTAATGAAAAAGTCCTGTTCTATCCTGGCCATGTCACCTGCATTCCAGGTATACATGCTTCCAAGCAGGACAGTGAATCCTGTCGTAGCCCAACACACCCTCTGCCAATGCTCACTGTGATGGGAGGGCCAAAATGGAGATGGCCTCATGGGATGGGAAGCCTCGTAGTCACCATGGAGACTGTAGCCCATGACCCTTGACCTCTAGCACAGCACTTCTTTCCTCTCCCATTTCTCCAACTAAAACTCTGAACTTTGATCGGTGTGTTCCCGGCCTGCTGGCTATGAGGTGGAGATGATGAAGAAGTGCCCTGGGGAGACCCGAGACTCACTGAACCTTCCCTTCCACAGCAGCCTGACAGAGAAACTGGTGTAAGCGAGATCCTGGGCCATCACAGAACCCCCATGCTGAGGCCCTTTGATGTGGCCTCTCCTCCATTACCAACGGCTGCCCCAGGCTAACAGCCTCAAAGTACAGTTCCTAGAGCATGTGTCTTGAAGTCCTGAGCCAGACTCATAAGAGCTTTGCCTCAACCATGCAAGAATCTATCTGGAACCTTCTAGGCTTGCTGACTGTGGCTGGAGCACCTGAGCACCAAACTGTCCTGCTACTGGCAGTGGCCAAGTACAGTCTCTCCTCCCGCTTGTCCTTCTGCAGTCTATGGCCTTTCCAACAGAAGCCCAGACTTCTACCCGGCTCTACCTGATTCCATTCTAGAACAGCTCTTGCCAGTCCACCTGGAACAGAGTGACATGGGAAGGATGGGCTGTGAGACTGTCCATGGTGTGTGACTACAGTGTGTGATGTAAGTGAGCGAGGCCTCTCTACAGTAACCGCCTTGGGCCACATCCACCTCAGGGTGAGGCTGGGCTTCTGCCTCAGAACCCCTAGAGAAGTCTAGAGCCCAGGCAGGGTCAGAGGTAGGAGGCATGCAGTGGATGGAATCTGGAGTGAGGTGAGCTACCCCAAATAATCCCAGTGAATAGTCTCTGTGAAACATGCAAGTGAGTCTTTCATGAGGCTAGTCAGCTGGACCACTAGGCCCAAATGACAGACGCCAGCCTCTGGGTCATAGTCTAAGGCCTCCCCTCGAACCTAACTCACCTGAAAGACATGGAAACCAATGGGGTGGAGCTGGCTGTCACTGAGTCGGCAGTGTTGCTGCAGGGTAATCCGGATGTAGCGGGGACCAGCACCCTCAGGAACGGAGAAGGGGAGGCAGGGATTGCAGGGGTAAGAGGCAAAGTTCCTGCTGCCCCCAGCTGTCTGGCCAGCTCTCCAGCAGCCCCGCAACTGCACAGTTTCCCATTCGCCGGCAGGCAGGGCTGTTCCAGGTGACGCACTCTTGGTGGCCAGCCTGACAGCACTGTCAGAAGGATACACACAGAAGGCACTGGCATCCTGCTTCAAAGGAACCTGCCCAGGTCCTACTCGCACACGGAGCATACCCTTGCTCCTCCCCAGGCCCAGCTAGCATTGGCTCCTCACCTCAGGGAGATTTTCCCAGTGGAGAAGACTCTGAGCAGGAACTGCCCTGGCATATCCTTCAAGAAGGTGCTAGGGACAGCCAGGTAGTAGCCTGGTGAGAGCTCACAACGCAAGTGGATCTCACGGTCATACGCATGGCATGCAGTGCCAGCCACAGGGGGTGCAGACAGGACTCTGGGCAGGCTGATCTTCCGTTTCTCCACCTGCATGAATGGAGGCAGGAGGCTGAGGAGAGTCACACCCATGCACTGGGCCTTTGCCTCCCTGCTCCTCACTGCTCAGGCAAAGCTCCCTGGAGACTTTGGAAAACTCTAAGCCTACAGAGCCCATAGCATACAACCCCTTAAGCCAGGGAAGATGCCAAAGACCTAGTGCTTTCTTCAGAGGGGCAAAACAGACAGATCTAGAGCTATGTTCAAAAAGGCCCAGGACCAGGGCAGCCTGGGGACTGCTGGAGAAGGGACTTCCCAGCAACTTACTTTACAAGAGGAGAGGACCATGATATAGGGCACACTCACAAAGGGACAATGATCAGTGGTGTGAGTTGTCACACGGTATCAAGATACACAAGATTAAAATAGAGCAGTTTCTGATCTACCTGTTCTAGGAAATAGATACCAGTTTGTAAAACTGACCAAGAGTCTCAGAGTGACCATAAAGTAACTCTATATATGTATAGGCTGTAACAGAGGAATCAGGAAGGCAGCTAGGTAGAGGACACAAGGCCATCAGCAGCCCTAAAATGACAGGAAACTCTTCCCTTGAGGGGATGGGGACTGTAGAGTCAAGCTAGCCTCCTCCTCTGCGGTGGGGTGGGTGGGCTTTGAATCAGCAGTTTCTGTTGCTGTATCAGAGGTGTCTGATGCCAGAGAACATGGGAAAAGGAATTCAATAGCCAAGGGTGGGAGCTCCTGGGACCTACACCTCCAATATGCCTGCGTAACTTTGCACCATGGGCCCAGCAGATGGAGTTACCTTCCAGATGTGCAGGCCCACAGCCTGGTAGTCTTTGCCTGGGAGGTTCACTGGTACAGGGCTGGCACCCGCCAATGCCCGGGTCTGGCCCACTAAGCGCCTCTGGGGTCTCTGAAGAACAGCCACACACACCTCGCTGGGTTCCAAGAGCCGTAACCAGAACTTGGGGTTGCAGGGAAAGCAACTGTTGTTCCGGCAGCCTCCTGCTGACTGCCCTGTCACCCAGGCACCAGGCAGTGTCCGCGTATGGCTCAGCACCTTCTCTAGTGAGTGGGAGAGCACACGTGTCAGCTGAGAGGGCCTTGGTGGCTCTGCTGGAGCCACAGGCCGGGTAAGCACACCAGTGGTAGTCAGCTCACCCTCTGAGAATCACACTCGCTCCCCTCCTCTAAACCCCCAGTCAGTCGATCAGGCAGAAAGGACTGTACCCATCCCTTATGTGCCAGCCCATGCAGGCTCCTGGCAGCCCTACCTGTGTAGAGGCTCTGTAGGTGGCCGGCCTCTGTGACTGGGTAACCGATGGTGACCTCATCAAACTCTCTGAGGAACTCCTCTTCCTCCACCCAGAACTCTCCTTCCTGGAGTTGGGCCAGCAGCTCCGACTCCTTAGCTGGCTCTACCTGGCTCCACCCTTCACCTCTGCAGGAAATCTCATTTCAGTGCAAGCTCCAGATGGATTATCAACTGGGAAATAAGGCAATGGGCCCTGGGGGTGGAGAGCCTTGAACCTGTGCCGTACACTGCACAGTCAACTCCTCTGCTAAATGTCCTATAGAAGGTGCTTTCTATGTGCTGGCTGTCCCTTGGAACCTTTCCTTTCCAGAAGGACCCCACACCTGAAAGAAGCTGCTTTCTTAAGGCCATCACAGCGGAGTCCAACCCTTTAGTCTCTGAAGCAGCTATCGTGTTGAGTGGAGCGCGCTCGGTTTAGTGGCACCAGACCCAGCCTGCGCTAAGAGGGTAGTTGGGGTCCGAGGGCCTCAGTGCTCCCAGGTTTCAAGGGGATCCTGATCCTGGTTTAGTTGGGTCTTAAAACTGAGTTGAGGACTTTACCTGCAGGTCAACCCTCAAGCCCCCACTCAACCAAAAGCCTGGCCAGGCATTCGCTATCCTGTAGGTATCCAAGGTAAAACCCCATAAAAAAATTACATGATCCTAGTTCTTCCAAGACATAGAAAAAGCAAGCACTTTAGTCCACAAATGGGTACAGAGTAAGCTTTGCTACAGGAAGGCAAACACCATCCAGGCACCATCCTGGCAGCTGGACATGACACAAACGGTGAGCCGGGCAATGCGGCATCGCTGCTCCAGGGTACTAACCCCGCTTCCCACATGCAGCCCGCTCCTGGTACTTACCCCTCTCTCCAGAGGCCCTGCCAACAACGCCGGCCCCAGGGGTTGTGAATCCGCAGCAGGAGGATACCCTGGCCAGTCTGACTCCTGAGCTCCTGCAGATCTGAGATGATGAAGGCATGGAACTCCCCGAGCTCCCTGGCACCTGTGAGGACAGCCCAGTCGTGTGCAAGGCCAGCATCATCACTTCCCCAAACTGCACAGGACACACAGATGCCTGCTTTCCTGCCCGTGGAAGATGCTCCAGGTCTCCACAGTACTGAGGAGCTCCTAAACACAGGCCGGCTACCTGCTGTGCTTACTCACATTCTGTGCCATGGGGGCTGACAGCTGGGCCCTTGCTCCCTGCCACCAGAGACTGATGCTGCACGCAGTATTCCTTCCTCTGGGCCTCAGTTCTCACCATGGTGTCAGTGCAGGACCAGCTCTCAAGCATGACACCATCTTACTGTCATGTTGAGGACTAGAGGCCAAGGGGAATTCACCTGGCCAGAGATCACAGAACAAAGGGCTCTGCCATAGAAGAGAAAAACAGTGCTACTCCAGGGAAGGTGGACGCCAGAGAGAGGGCAGGAAGGCCTGTGTGGCCACAGCTCTAGTCCCAAGGACGCTGCAGCTACCATTCCTGCTATCCCTTTCAGTCCCAGCCCATGACACTTCAGTGGGTCCCCGGAGCTCTTTGCCAGAGGAAGGGTTCTCTAAAACTCAAAGTGTCAAGAATCAGCTTCCCCACACTCTGGGACTGATACTACCGGCAGGGTCTGATGGTCAATGGCCAGCTTCCACTTTCAGGAGGGAGGCTTGGTGGACAGGATGGCCAGCAGTGAACACATCTGCTCCTCCCCTTGAATCCGAGAATCTGTCTAAGGACCGCAGCCAGGGCTTTGTCAACTCTTAGGTGTTGGTCTGGCCAGTGTGATTAACAATAAGTTTTGGATGATCTTGATATTCATTATTTTGTTATTTGTATTTACATGTGGGTATGTGTGGATGGGGCACACACACATGTGTGGGCAGGCCAGAAGATAGACAAGGTGTAGTTCCTCAGGAGCTGTCCATCTTATTTTTTGAGGCGGGGTCTCTCAGCAAGCCTCAGGCACCCTTCTGTCTCCACCTCCTCAGAGATGGAATTCCATGAATACATCGCCATGCCTAGCTTTTCACCTGGGTGCTGAATGTCCAACTCATGGCCTCATGTTGTGCAGTACACACTTTACTGACTGAACCGTTTCCCTAATGCTATTTCTGAAACCAACTCATATCATAAAAATGTTCTTAAATGTATATAGAAAATTATATCAGAAAGATATGGCCAAACATGTAATAAGTGTCAATGGTCTTAATACCCTGCCACCTAAGTTCTAAGCAAGTCTGAAACTCAATTTAAAAAAAAAAAAAAAAAGGATCTGAATTATCTAACATTACTGGAGGATCAAGCAAACCACAGCAAGTCCAGCAATGGAGGGAGAGATCTAATTTATGTAAAAGTGGTAAACAACAAAACCAGAAAAGGTTGCATACATTCAGGAAAAAAACTCAAGAAGTACACTAAAAGGTTCTATTTAGGTGAGCTTTTCTTTCTTCTTTTTTATTTTGTTCACAAACTTTTCCTCATAAACCTTAATATATCAATAAGATAAAAACAGCTTTGGGCTTTGCTTGGTAAGCAACTGGGGCACAGATGATAGCCTCGAGCTGTTTCTGCTACTGCTTCTAAGCTGTGTGTGAGCAGCAGGGGACACAATGTAGGTCCTACCTTGCCCTACGTGAAAGGCCTAGTCTAGGAGAAAGAGGGTAACGTCTCTCCGGAAGAGGGACCACAGGGGACACAAAGCCAGGACAGCCTCTCAAGGACGGACTCCCTTCTCTGAAACTAGCTAATGGTGGAGGGAGTTGTAGCCACAGCTGTACCTGCTCTGGGACTAAGCACAGAGCAGCTGATTAGACACTGGTCCTTCAGGCGGAGTAGCTGCCGACAAGTTCTGTGCTCCCCACCACTGGGTCTGTCCTGCTGGCCACTGGCTTTCATTACGTCCTTCAGGCTCCACCTTTCTGCCAAGCTTCCAGTGAGATCCACCAGGGCATCTGCCACCTGCCCTGCCCACAGGTGCTCATAGGATCCATGGACCCTGGGGAAAACCAATAAGCACAGAAGTATCACCTTGTCACTGGGAGCTTCTTGTTCTCCTATTCCCACAATCCATCGCAACCCACCCTGTCACGGCACCTGGATTGCCTCTCTGCTTTGTATCACACCGCCACCCACCTATAAATGCCAGCACCTGCCACACCCCTGCTCTTTGCTGCCCAGGTTCAGACCCTCTAGTGTGGGCAGCAAAGGACAAGGCAAAGGGCAAAGGGCTTCATCCTAAGCTCAAACCCCATGGTCCCAAGTATGACAGTCTGCTAGGCTTCTGAGGCCCTCTGCTCAGACACCTGCCCAGCAAGCTGCCAGCCTCCTGCAGCATGATGCACACCCCATGTAGAGGGAGTGCAGGGCTGGAGGATGCAGGTGCTGCTCCACACCAGGCTCCTCACTCTCAGCAACAAGCCACTTGTGCTGAATGTCTGGAAACATGCACGGGGGCATCTTTCTCTGCACTGGGACTGAGGAATGAGGGGACTTTTATGTGGAGTGCTGGGAAATATGGGAAGGGAAAAAGAGGGCAGAGAGGGCAAACCATAGTCCTAAAAACAGAGTCTCCACGTCAGGACCCCCAGGACTGGCTGCCAGACCCTGAGGAGTCATAGGACTCTGCAGCCCAGGGCAGATGAGATGGGCCTCTGGAGACAGCTTGGTGCTGAAGCCACCCAGCCTGGCTGACCCCGTCACTTCCGTATCATACATACTTAGCATAGGCCTTTTCCAGTAAGGGAAGCCAGAACACATCCTCTCTCTGGCACCGGGAAAAGCAGAGTCTTCCGGCTAGACAAGGCAGACGGTCATCTACGGTCACTTCCTCCCAGTGTCCAAACTGCCAAATTCGACAGGTGAAGAAGCCTCGGTATTTCTGGTCAGACCACCCTGGTTGTCCTGGAGGGAAGACCTAACACACAAGGAGAGGCCAGATAGACAGCGCGCGATCAGCATCAGTGTGCTCCTCAGTATCCCAGCAGGGTAGCGCCACCGCCACCTGTGCTCCTCAGTGTCCTAACCGTGTAGCCTTGACAGAAGCTCTATGAGCACCTGCTGAGAGCAAAGGGCTCTGCTCTGTTGGATGTCACATCTGTATGTCCATGTCACACCAAAATGCAACCACTAGACACAAAGTCCAGATTTTCATATAGATAACTCATGTCCCCCAAAGCTTATAGCCAACAATGTTTTACTGCTCCACACAAGCATTTGACCTGGATCCAAAGCTTTGGCAGACAGGAGTAACCCAATTTTTTTTTTTTTTTTTTTTTTTTTTTATTTGGTTTGGTTTGGTTTGGTTTGGTTTTTGGAGACAGGGTTTCTCAATGTAGCTTGGGCTGTTCTGGAACTCACTCTGTAGACCAGGCTGGCCTTGAACTCAGAGATCTGCCAAAGGCATGTACCACCACACTTGGCTTCCATAACCCACCAGCCTAATAGCTCTTCCTGTTTCTCAAAGCCAAGTGCCCAAAACTGGCCAGTCACTGGCCACCTACACCCATTGCTAGCTTCTGTCAGTTGACAAGGGCAGGTTCTGCACTAGGGAGACTCGGTGTGGTACCGGCTCCACCACTCAAACACACAGGAACTATGATAACAATGGCACCAGTGCCTGCCTTTACAGTCAGATGCCAACAAGGCTGTATAGGGAGGTAAAGACAGTGACAAGCTTAACCTAGGGCTCCGGACACGAGAGTCACAAATGAGTTACCCCACCCCTACCCCCCAGTGCTGTTGCCTTGACTAAAAACACTGAGCAACTAGCCAACCTAAAACATGCAGCTCTGCACATCAGAAGACAGTTTCAATCACCTGCTCTGTTGGCATTTAAAACTTATGTCTGAAAAAATGAAAGGAGAAAGAAATCAATCAAGTAAAAAAAAAAAAAAATGCAAACCAGAGGTACACACTACTCTGCTGACCCTGTTCTACCCGCTAAGCTGGCCTGCTTTTGTGTCCCAAATAATGTGGGTGGTTCTGGTCTGGTGGACAGGACGCACTTGGGTTACTTGTCTTGGTGTCCTAACTTTTCCCACCACCCAAACTGCACAGACACAAATGTGCTGCAGCAGGCCCTGATTTTGTTAGAACGTCCTGTGCTTCGCGCATGTAGAAGTAACCGAGTGGGAAGAAGTCTGGGGTGGCCTGTACCTGGTCCAGGAGGTGTTGACTCTTCTGAAGGGCAGCGCAGGCACACAGGAACCAGCAATCCCCCAGCAGCCCTTGCTTCACCTGTCCTTCCCATGGGTTATCTGGAAACAGCTGAGGTGTGGCACAAATTTCCTGAAATCAAGCCATCCAGAGTTAGCTCACGCCTGTGGCTACTCTTGGAGCTAAGAACACACGAACCCAGGACGGACCCAGGACGGCTACGGAGGCACTTCTCATTATCTGAGCTTCTAGCCCCAAATGGAAGGGGAGGCTGCTTCTCTGTCACCCTGTTCCTCAGCACTGCCTTTGCTACAGTTCTCCCACGGCAAGACCTCAGTTCTGGAGGACCCTTTTAAATAAGTTTAGAAATCAGCTCTACTCTATAAACCTATGGTGACAAATTTCAAACAGGTCCTTTGTACTGTAGAAAGTCTTCTGTCTGTCTGGCAGGTTCGATTTCCCACATACCTTCTGCCTTGTCTCTCTTCTCACTCCCCCTGCCTCCACACCTCAGCTACCAACCTGTCCTCTTGCTTCATAAAAGCCACTGGCTGCCCATCCACCTCTGCTACCTCTCCTTGCCACACGTTCAGACATCCCATTCCGGAGGCAGACCACACTGGTGTGCTAGTGGGATAGAGATCTCCCATCTTTAATATCTGGCAGTACTGTATTTCCTTCCTAGGCCCCCTTCGATGACAGCTTCTCAGAGAAATTACCAATCTTACTGGCCCTCCCTTCACTCTCAGCAAGTCAATCATCCCCCGCACTGCCTCAATTTCACCTGCGTGTCAGATATGACAGGCATGTCTTGTCGTTCAGTCACTCTCATGGCTGTCCTCCAACCCTTAAGGCATGGGGGCCCCCACTCGCTCCAGGATGCCACGTGCTCCTCTGTACTTTCCTGTCACTGCCCGCTGCATCTCACCTGTTGCTGACTGCCTGTCAGGGTACTCACATGCACATTTACACACTAAGACTTAAGGCTAAGTCTCAAGACCCTTCCGCTACCCCTTCCCTCCACATCCTGAGTGGCTCTTCCAAGCTGGACTGTATCGGTCTCTCCCACCTATTGTGCTTTTCCTGAGCTTCTGGCCCATCTACCCGACAACTCCACCTGGATGAGGGAGGAAAACCAGGCGCCGCTTAAGACCACCACCCATCTATCACTCTGGCCAGGAATCGAGAACTCATTTTTTTTTCAATCTATCTATATAAATCATGTGTGTTTGCCTGTGACACAGCATGAATATGGAGGTCGGAGGCCAGCTTACTGGAATGGGTTTTCTCTTTCCGTCATGTGGGCCCCAGGGACCACACTTAGGTCACCAAGCTCATTAGTAAATACCTTACCTGCTGCTCAGCAGCAGGGCCATTTCAATAGCCCAAGAAATCCCTCTTGATTCCTGCTCTGGCTTCTACTTCAAACAGCCACTCCTTCCAAAGTATTGGCAAAGCTGCCTACTGCAAAGCCCACCCACCCAGCTATCAGGCTAACCTGAGCGTCATCATCCAGCACTGCTGAAAGAGCAGCCCCTATCTTGCCCTGTCCATCACTTCCCTCCCAGGATAGAGCTTTTTCTCCATTGGTCTTCTTCTGTCTTGTTTCCTACTGCTGCTACAATTACAAATAGAAACAATCGCATGGCTACAATATAATATAATAGTAAGTGTGAAAAGAACAAGAAGACTCTACCCTGCGCCCTAGTCACTGAAAACTCCACAGGTCTCTCCTGACTCCTAAAACATATGTACCCATTTGTATGTTGTGTGTGAGTGATTTGTATGAATCTGTTCTGTGTCCATATGCCTGTTGTGCCTTCTCAGGCCAGAAGAGTGCACTGGATTCCCTCAGACTGGACATACAAATGGCTGTGTGCCACCACATGAGATCCATTTTTTTTTAAAAAAAAAAATTATTTATTCACTTTATAACTTAATATCAGTCCTTCCTCTCCTCCCAGTATTCTCTCACGAAAGTCCTCCCCCAGCTCAACATTCTTCTGAGAAGGGGAAGCCCCACTCTGGGTATATACAATCCTCCACCCCTGACCCCTGCACATCAAATCCCTGTGGGACTAGATGCATCCTCTGAAACACCCTTTTTAAAATAAAAACAAAACCTAAATTCCAAGGGCGTGGCCACCAGGGTTCTTTCTCTCCCTAGCCTCTCAGTGTTGCTCAAGAAAGCCAGGATGCTTATCAACGCCACTGTGCCAAGCAGTTCAAAGCAGTTCAGGCTGCCCAAGGGCTGGAACCCAGCCAGTTATCACTGTCAGCACTACCTGCATGTGGGACAGGCTGTTCCCCAGGCAGTCTCTCAGCTGATAAGCCACTTCTTAAAAAACACCCAACAAAAGCACTAAAGCTTGAACATCCATCCATTTGAGCTGCACCAAGGCCAAAACAACTACCACAGCCTGTTCTGGCTATGAGAGGGTAACACTGCTGTGAGTTGCATATTCACACGGACCCTGCAAGTGACCAAGACTGATGCAGGCTAGATAGAAGCAAGAAGGTGGGAGGTGTGCTTGTTATAAAGCCAGGGGTTGCACTAGCTCTTATTCAGCGCCACCCTGAAGCTCCTGGCCAATAAAATAAATTTGCTCCTGCAACTAAAACTGTGCAACTGAATACATCTGCAATAAATTGACCAGTCGACCCCAAAACTACTGGTTGGTGACTAGAGCTTTCCTATCTATTTAACCATAAATAGGTCCACCTGCCTATACCATTTAAGGGAGCCCTGAAAAGCAGCCCCTTAGGTTTCACCAATTATTAAGCACAACGCTCCTTGTGTTCTGCGCTACCTTTTGGTGTTCATACCTCAAGGCCAAAAGCTACTAGAAGAAATGTAAGCAAAGTGCAAAGCCAAGAAAGATTTGTCATAGTACGCTGAATTACACCCGACAAAACTTAGGAGGTGGGACAGAGCTGGAAACACTGCTTCTAATCCCTTCTGTCCTCCAGAACTAGAGATAACTACCTCATTGGAATTCTCTGGGTTGGCTATCACCTTTTCTGAATTGGCTTGAAGGCGAGGTCCTGCTAACCCCGGAGTCTACCTCCGTGGGAAACGTATCCACAACACCCGCCCCGGGCCAGAGACCCCGCTGCACCTGGGGCCGTCTCCAAGTGATGTCCTCCCGAAACTGGGCCAGAGGCGTGGACAAGTTGTAAAAGAGCGAGGAGTCCGAGGCGGGGAATGCGGCGTCCCGGAAGAGCTCCCGCGCCGGCGTCTCGGCCCGGACCGCCCGCATCTTCGGCGCCCTGGGCTCCCATCTGCGGCCGGTGGACTCGGTCACCGACCGGGAGCAAGTGCGCGGCCTTCACTGCAAGTCCGGTCTGCTTAGCTCGGCGAGACCTTCTGGTGCAGAGCTGCCTAGCGCCTCAAGCTCCGTTGTCTAGGTAACCCGGCTGGAGCCAACCAGGAGCCGCGCTTGCGTCACGTGACAGAGCTGACAAATCACGCGCTCGCTTCAGCTCCGAGCCGCGCAGGACTGGTAGGTTCCGCTCTCGCGAGAGGGCGTGGTCTTCTTGTTCCGGGCGGCGCTAGCATGACATCAGTAAGCTTTCATTTTCGGGACAGCGTCGCTGTAGCCCCTTGAACGCGAAGTCTAAGGGACCACAGGAAGCTGGAAACTCACTTTGGTTTAGATCATTTGGCCAATGCTATCCCAGCACGCAGCGCCGTTCCCAGCAGACACCGCTGATCCCAGGCGTTGTCTACTTCCCAGCATGCTTCGCTCCTTCCGGTGTAAGGCAGGAACTTGGTGTGCGGGTGGTTCCTCCCTGTCTTCTGAAAGAGCCACTGAGGAAGTGGCTCAGCAGATCCCGTTGTTACCCCTCCGTCGCGGTGATGGATGCGTTGTCCTGGGGAGGCAGAGGTGTCACTGGGGTTGTAACTTGCCGGGCTCCGGCATTTGTCTCAAAATGACTGGGCATCGGACGCTCTGGATCTTAAACAGGGCCAGGGAATGCGGCTGGAGCATTCCTTGAACCCTTAAATGGC
The DNA here is from genome assembly GCA_019843815.1 of Montemys delectorum. Classification (NCBI taxonomy): domain Eukaryota; kingdom Metazoa; phylum Chordata; class Mammalia; order Rodentia; family Muridae; genus Montemys; species Montemys delectorum. The sequence continues at coordinate 18,710 of JADRCD010159850.1, read as the reverse complement.
CGGGCTACGGTTTTGTTGACTGGATAATGACCAAGACCTGGACTTGCAGCTCCACGATTATTCAGTGCCATGAGGAGGACAGTGACTGATACACTCTCCTTCTGGGACCTGCTCTTCCAGTTCCCAGGAAGGACGCAAACCAGCCAGAGGCTGTTCTCTGTTCCTTTTCCAACTGTATGTATTTCGTCAAGACTAGAGGCTTCACACAGGGACAAGACGGGAGATGAAAAGGCTTCACACCTAGTAGACTGTTTGCCACTTCTCAGGGCTGCTCCGATTTTTTTCTCCTCCACTGGGCTACTTTTTCTCAGTCTTGGATCAAAGGTAGTCAAAGGAAATGCGGTTTGTGCAGTTAAGTAGGTCAAATACCCATTGCTGAAAGAGAAACAACCAGGTCAAACTTTTACCCATAACCTGCTGCTTCAGAACCTAGACAGTTGCTCCTCTCAGTGAGAGGCTGTGTGCTCCTGCGTTAGCAGCTGCTGTGGCACAACGCAGCGATCTTGGCTCCCCTAGGGCCTCATTGCCATGATTTGAGGTGCAAGACACTTATCTCCTTATTGAAATTCTAAAAAAAAAAGTAGCCACATAGCCCTACATTTCTTTGGAATGCGTTTTCATTTAGTACTTAATATCGACTCAGGTGACTGACTGGCGAGCTGAGAACTGTACTATAGTTTGAAACGAATCATTAAGAGCCCTGACTCCGTTTTCCAGGAAGTCTTGAATAATTGTGTCAAGTTATCCCCAACTTAAGAGTTATGCACAACTGGTTCACCCCCAGAAGTCTCATAGGAGGGGTTAGCTCAGAAGAACAGCTCCCTAAGGCTACATCCATATCCAGGGCTGGGCCAAGGGAAGAGCCTGACCCTTAGAATCTGGAAGGAAAAGCTTCTTAGCGTTCCTGTTGCTTCGATGAAACACCATGACCAAAGCAACTTGGGGAAGAAAGGGGTTATTTTTCTCACACTTCCGTATGGAGGGGGTGCTGTTTCCTGGCTTCCTTTCCATGGCTTGTTCAGCCTACCTTCTTATAGAACCTAGGACCCCTGGAGCAGAGACGGCACCACTTACAGTGGCTGGCCCTGCCCCATTGATCACCAGTTAAAATGCTTGCAGTTAGATCTTGTGGAGGCATTTTCTCAATTGAGCCCCTTCCTCTCTGCTGACTTTATACCTGTGTCAAGTTGACCTAAAACTAACCAGCACAAACGGGAAGACAGCTGATGCTGATTAGACAGCCTAGGCCTGCAGGATGGTTGTACTTTAGTCAGAGTTGGTGTCAGGGCAGCTTATCAATTGACTTGTTTTAACCCTCATTCTAGAGCCCTATGACCTGTTTTCTTCCCAGTATGTAGCTGTACTGGATGGTTTTGTGTGTCAACTTGACACAAGCTGGAGTTAGCACAGAGAAAGGAGCCTCCCTTGAGGAAATGCCTCCATGAAATCCAGGTATAAGGCATTTTTTTTTCAATTAGTGATCAAGGGTGGGAGGGCCCATTGTGGGTGATGCCATCCCTGGGCTGGTAGTCATGGGTTCTATAAGAAAGCAAGCTGAGCAAGCCTAGGGAAGCAAGCCAATAAGCAGCAGCCCCCCCCCCCCATGGTCTCTGCATCCGCTCCTGCCTCCAGGTTCCTGCCCTGTGTGAGTTCCAGTCTTGACTTCCTTTTGTGATGAACAGCAATGTTGAAATGTAAGCTGAATAAACCCTTTCCTCCCCAACTTGCTTCTTGGTCATGATGTTTTGTGAGGGATACAAACCCTGACAAAGACAGTAGCCTTGCTCCTGAAGCCAATTTGGAAAGGGCTTTCTTTTCCCTCCCTGCCCATCTCCCATCTCTGGGCTTAGATCAGAAGATGCCAAGAACCAGTAGTAGTCTTGGTGGACAGATGAAAAGGAGTGTGAAGCCAGCTGGCTCTTGGCAGAAGCGCTCACAAGTGAGGTACTTAAAGTCTGAGCCCAAATTGGCTGTGGTGGAACACGTATAGTCCCGACACCCAGGAGACAAGAGTTGTGGGGCCAGCCTGGGGCACACAGCAAAAGCCTGTCTTAAAATAACAACAAAAACTTATCGGCCAAAGGTGCCAGCTCATGTCACAGGATCATGTGAGAATCCTTCACTCCACTGATGTCCACCATCACTCCAACTTCCAGTGGGAAGACTGAATCAAAGCACTTTGCATGCCCATGGGTGTCTTGGAGCCCTTGGAAACCTGAACTTTCTTTGCTTTCTTTCTGAACCCTTCTTTCTGCCTGCTCTGGTTTTTCAAGGGCATGCCCTCCAACTTCCTCGGGAGATCCTCTTCTGAAGCCCTATACAACCACAGCTGAGCATTTCTCTTGACAGTCACACATTCTCATGGAGATATAGAGGTGAAAACAGGGTCAGCTTTCAGTGACCCTGAAAGCTGATTAGACAGCCTAGGCCTGCAGGATGGTTACCAGGTTAGGTTAAAGATAGTGGTGGAGAATAAGAGGCAAATTCAGCCCTGGAGAGGAAAGAACTGAGGTGTCTTCAGTGAAGGGACAGGTAACAGCTGCCAGAGATGACAATGAGTACTGAGCCAAGAGTGTAGTCTTTGGTAGGCTGCCATGCTTGCTGAGGCCCACCACACAGCTTCTACACTCTTAGAATAACACTGGTTTCAGTTCTTTGTTTTCCGCTAAAGTCATTTAGGGATTCTGACCTCTTCCTAGCTCCGAGGTCATAAGTTCAGAAAGGAGGGTGTGCCCCAGTTCTAGATAGTGAGACAGTTGGGGTAGATGGCTTCAGTGGTTAATGTGCTTGTCGCCGACATGTGAGAACCTATTCCTAGCATCCACATATAAACCTGAACATGATAACCTGTTTGTATTAGCTTTGGTGCTGGAGAGGTAACTGAGAGGTCTATCTGGATCCACAGGCAGCATGAAGAGAATGAGACACTGGGCCTAGTCTGAGCATCTGAAATCTCAAAGCTCACCCCTAGTTACATACTTCCTCCAATAAGGCCTAATAGTGCCACTCTCTATGAGCCTATGGGGGCCTTTTTCATTCAAACTACCGCAGTGCTCTTATAATCTCTGTGCTGGAGAGACATGGATAAGTACCTCTATGCTTGATGGTAACTCAGCCTAATCTAACCCGGCAAGCCTCGGATCCCAGTGAGAGACTAGGTCTCTAACAAGGTGCAATGTGCCTTAACCTATTAACTAATAACTTCACCTCACTGCCCACCCACTGAGCCCAGGGCCAGTCATCTGCTTTGTACCACATTTCTCAATCCTCAAAACTGCCTCATAGATACCAAAGTGAAGTTATAGATGAAAAAACACCTGGGCACACACACACACAGCGCAGCCTGGAGTTGGCCAAGACCTTCCTGGTGGGATGTGCAGAAAATACAAAAGCAGGTCTCCCCTCCAAGCCTCCGAGTGCCAACATGTGCAGGTGGAGTGCTTCCAGCTGCTGAAGTCAGCTTGTAATCACGTGATGACATGCCAGAAGACAATGACCAAGGTACTGAGAACCTGATGCAGACAGTAACACTGCTAGGGGTCTGGCTGGTTAGGCAAAATCACCTCAATTTGGAGCTCATTGGGGGATACACATTCGTTTTAGATGGAATTGTTCTGTTGAAAACTTTGGGGTCTTTGTTGCGAGATGTGCAGACACTCTGCTTGTCTCATCTACAATGTAACAACTAACATTGTTCCAGAGCTCCGTGTGGTTGGGTTCTGGGAGCAAGCCATTTGTGGTTCTGATTTCAGGTCTTTCCAAACAAAAGGTCAAAATGTGAGGCTAGAGCTGAACACATCTGCAGGATTGCCTGGGGCTAGGGGATCCACTCCAAACTCAAGGGAAGGCTGGCTTCCTCTAGGTGACCTCCATAATTCAGCTTTTCACAGGCTGATTATATGAGGGCAGGCTTTTGCCAGAGGAAACTTCAAGAGGAGGCAGATGTGCATGCCAACATGTTTTGTGACCCACCTCAGATGGCAAAGTTTGTTGTCATAAACAGAATCACGGTTCTAGGAGTGAAGAGAGGGAGGCAGCACTCTTGTCAACTAAAAATATATACCACACTTGGTGTTGGGGTCAGAGACAAGCCCTTTGCAGGGTCTGAAGCTTCAGTGCAGGAGAGGCTTGGTTTCCTAAGAGGAGTATGCTGAAGGGCAAAGTTGTAGCTGGGTGCAGTGCAACTGCCTGTAACTCCGGCACTGGGGAGGGAGAAAGAGTATCACACAGCGCAGAATGGCACCTTTAGGCTAGCAAGTGTTAGAGGCTGCGCGTCAAGAGAAACAGAATCTAGCAGGTCATGCAGGATTGGAAGACAAACACACCATCAGTTTAGGAAGCTGGTGGGACAGAGCAGTGTAAAAGCATCCTGATATGAATTTGGATTAGCCCCATACAGAGTTACATGCGCAGATCTGAAATGTAAGGCACTTTAGGCATGGGCACAGGAACAGACCACACTCAGCAACCTTCATGGGCCCAGTGCCTTGTCTTTCTGAGAAAGACCTTACTTCTGGTCCCCACAAGGGACTTAGTAGTAGTAGTAGTAGTAAGCAGGTATGGATTTTGTGGGTCCCCCATGTTATCAGGCCCTGAGCCACAGGACTAGTTGCCACCATGCATATCCTAGATCCCTCCAAGTATAAGAGGTGATGGGATCCTGGCAGCCACTTTGGGGACCTAGGAAGTATGTCTAGAGAAGCACTCTGGGGGTACAGCTCCCCCAGCATTTTTTCAGGGTACAGGTAGTGAAGGGAGATTCATGGGTCTTGAGCAGTAAGGCAAGCTGTGGTCTTGGGCTTTGGAGGGTGACTTGCAGTTAGGTAGGAATTGCTCTTGTGTGGAATTGTCTCCTCTATGGTGCAGTGGGTGGGGCTGAGGTTCTGGAAGCTTGGGTTTCTCTTCTTTCTCTGCAGACAGCCTCCAGCTAGAGCAACCATTCCAGTCAGTGTTAGAGCAGAGACCTCATCTCCCCTGCAGCCTACCCTGAGGAGAATGAGGAAAGGCCCACCTGGGCAGATCCCAAGGGCCTCCAGGGTCAGAGAATGTCTACATGCTGAGATTCTGATCCATATGAGCCCCAAGGGTAGTTATTCTCCCATTTTATGATTGAAGGACCTGCACTTCAGACAGAGCGAGCGGTCCATGACTGGAGAGTAGAGAGGGTAGGAAGGACATGGCGGCTTTGGAGAGAGGCAGCAAGCCAGGCAAGTTCTTGTAGTTAGGCCTTCCATTCATTCCTACGACAAAACACCACAACCAAAGTAACTCGAGGAGAGAAGGGATTATTCCATCGTAAACTTCTGGGTAATGGCCAAAGGTAGCACGTGACATCTGTGCTCCTCAGGTAAGTGACACCACCTCTCTGAGCAAGTCCTTACATTCTTAAAATCAATACAGCCTGGTTATCCTGTTTCTATCCCTGAGGGGAGTTAGGGCAGGAACCCAAGCACAGCAGAGACTGATGTAGAAGCCACAAAGGGGTGCTTCTTGCTAGCTTGCTCAGCCTGTTATTTTATACAAGAAAGGCCCACATACCTGGGGTGGCACCACCCACAGTGAGCTCTTTAACATCAATCAGGAAAATACCCCATAGACTTTCTTTTGGGCAAATTTTAAGGAGGTATCTTTTCAATCAAGATTTCTTCTTCTCAGATGACTTCAGCTTGTATCAAGCTGAGGAGAAAACCAATTGATCCCGTATCAACTTAGCACACACTTTAGTAACCTTCCCCTTCCTGTTCATCCCCAAGATCATGTATTATTATTAATAATACCATATAAAAGATAAATAACTTTAAAAGTTCCACAGGCTTTAAAACTTTCCATCACTTAAAAGTCCAATATCTCTTTAAAATAGTCAAAAGTTGCCGGGCGGTGGTGGCGTACGCCTTTAATCGCAGAGGCAGGCGGATTTCTGAGTTCCAGGACAGCCAGGGCTATACAGAGAACCCTGTCTCGAAAAATCAAAAACAAAACAAAACAAACAAACAAAAAAGCCCCAAAAACCCTAAAACCCTAAAATAGTCAAAAGTCTTTCTAAAATTTCAAAATTTCTCTAAAATACTCAAGGTCACATAACTGTGGGCTCCCATAAGAAGCCCAAACTTAAAAACAAAACAAAACAAAAACCCAAAACTTTTTTTTTTTTTTTGCTCCCAGAGGGAGGAACCAGGGCACAGTCACAGATCATAGCAAAGCCAAGGTCCAGCAGTGTAAAGCCCAGAGTCAGATTTCCGAGACAATCTTCTAGATTCTAAAAGACTTGAGGCTCTAACGAGTCATCTCTCTAGCTCTGCCATCCATAGCACACAAAGTATGTCTCATAGACTCAAGCCAGCCCCCCTACAGTTGCTGTTGTCCATTGTGATCATCCCATGCTGCTGGTATCTTCCATATGCTAGGGTTTCCACTGTAACTGGGATCTTCAACGATAGCTTCTCCCGGGCTTTCTTCTGTGACTCTTACCCTGCCACATAGTGCCAAGCCTCAGCTGTTCTCCATGACTCCTTCATGTCTTCCAAACCAGACGACCTGGGTGAGTCTCACACATTACCAAGTTCAGCTGCCATCAGGAGATTCAGCCTTGGCCTCCTCTTCGGGCATGGCTTCTGTGTAATAATTCTAGGAAATACTCCCACACGATTTCACCTTAGTGACACTGGTCTCTTCTCAATCACCACTGATTTCCCAGCTCTTTCCCAGCAAAGCAAAGTTTTCATTTTAGTCACGCTGTGCTCTTATTAATCATAGGCACTTCTTCAGCACAAGCTGACCAGAAGCACACATTTTCAATCCAAAAATACCACTTAAACTTCCCTCTGAAATGTCCTAAGGCAGGCCCTGACATCTACACCGCTCTTAACATTATCTTCCAAGATCTCACAGAAAGCCATTAAGCTATGAGCTCTCAATGGCTTTTCCAGCCCAAACTTCATACTCCTTCCAAAAACACACTGTCAGATATGTCATAGCAACACCCCACTTCTGGTACCAATTTCTGTCTTAGAGTTTCTATTGTTGTGATAAAAACAGAAGCAACTTGGGGAAGAGAGGTTTTATTTCATCTTATAACTCCAGGTGACTGTCTTGGGGCTTCTACTGCTGTGACAAAACACTATGACCATAAGCAACTTGGGGCGGAAAGGATTTGTTTTGCTTACACCTTCATATCATAGTCTATCACTGAAGGAAGTCAGGGCAGGAACTCAAGACAGGAACCTAGAGACAGGAACTCAAGAAGAGTGCATGAAGGAGTACTGCTTACCGTTTTGCTCACCCTGTCTTCTTCTAATGCCCAGGACCACCTAGCCCGGGCAGCACTGCCTCCAATGAGATGGACCCTCCTCCCACATCAAAGTTTAATCCAGACCCCACAGACTTGCCTTCAGGCCCATCATGTGGAGGGATCTTTCTTAATTAACACTCCTTCTCCCCAGATATGTCTAAGTCTGTGTCAAAGTTGACAAACGCAACCAGTATACTATCACTGAGGGAACACAGGGTAGGAACTCAAGCCCAGGGTAGGAACCTGGAACTAGGAACTGAAGCAAAATCCAAGGAAGGAGTGCTAGTTGGGCCAGTCTAGCATGATTCTCTTCACTGTGAGCATTCTGAGAAAATTCAGCTCAAAAAATTTTAATATGGCCCCATTGAAAAAATGGCTGATAGATTTAATGTCACTCCCATCAAAATTCCAAGGGCATTCTTCACAAAATAGAAAATATACCTAAAATTCATATGATGTAAAATATCCTGAGAAGAAACAGCAAAGCTATTGGTATCACTAATTTTAAATTATACATACTACATAGCCATAGTAGACAAGCCAGCATGGTAGTGACACAGACTCACAGATCAGTAGAATAGAACAAAGGACCTAAAAATAAACCCATTCAGCCGTGTTCTGGTTAAAAACACAATAGTCTCCCCTGTCTCTGCTTCCCTCTCTTTGCATGTGTGTACTCAGTGTATGTGCACACACACATGCTTGCCATGATATACATGTAAGAAGGTCAGGAGATAATATGATGGTTTTATAGGCTTGGCCCAGGCAGTGGTACTATTAAAAGGTGTGGCCCTGTCAGAGTAGGTGTGTCACTGTGTGGGTGTGGGCTTTAAGACCCTCATTCTAGCTGCCTAGAAGCCAATATTCTGCTAGCAGTCTCCAGATGAAGATGTAGAACTCTCAGCTCCTCCTGTATCATGCATACCTGGATGCTGCCATGTTCCTGCCTTGATGATAATGGACTGAACCTCTGAACCTGTAAGCCAGCCCCGATTACATGTTGTCCTTATAAGAGTTGCCTTGGCCATGGTGTCTATTCACACCCTAATTAAGACAGATAACTTTGTGAAGTCGGTTCTCTCCCTTCACCTATAGAGGAATTCTGGGGATTGATTGAACCTAGGCTGCCTGCTTTACGTAGCAAGCACTTTTACCTGCTGAGCCATCTGGCCTGTCAAGACATCTGAGTTTTAACAAAGGTGCTTAAAACATATGCTGGAAAAGACAGCCTTTCATCAAATGGATATCCACATGTAAGAGAATAAAATTAGATCTCTCTCTTGCCTTCTACAAAAACCAAAATGGATCAAAGACTTAAATATAAGACGTGGGACTTTTATACTGCTAGAGAAAAACCCTTCAAGATATATGCGCAGGCAAAATCTTTCTGAAAAAGACACCAATGGCCCATGAAACAACAAGAATGAGAAATGGACTTGAACAAAATTAAAAAGTTTCTGTATAGCAAAGGTGAAGAAAAAGCTTTGAATGGGGATGGGGGGAATCTTTGCCAACTGTACATCGACAAGAGATTATTATCTAGCATCTATAAAGATGCCTGTGGTGATTTGAACACGCTTGGCCTAGGGAGTGCCACCATTAGGTGGTGTGGCCTTGTTGATGGAGATGTGTTGTAGATGAGCCTGGTGCTGTTCTTGTGAACCAATCACCTAATGAATAAAGGAGCCAATCACTGGGCAAGTAGGCGGGACTTCTGGGTTGGAGGGAGGAAAAAAAGCAGCAGGAGAGAGTAAGGCCCCTTTTTGGACCGGGAACAGAGAAGGGTAAGATGTAGCTGCTAGAGTTTCCAGGTGTCATGGTGCATCCGCAAGGATTCGACACCAGAGGAATCAGATTTTAATAAGATTTACAAGGTTAGGTTTTAGTTGTTGTGCCCAAGGATTGAGTTACCATTATTTCTGAACTAAGCTTGTGTTGCATTTTCCTTCATGTGGCAGATTGTCTGGGTTCAAGAAAGGTATTGTGTGGCCAACCATGGGTTTGCCAGATGTGGACCACAAAGGCCATGGGGGGATTTGAAGCACGGGGTTGGTGTGGTAACTACTCACCAGTGGGAACCTAGCGAGCTGGGTAGAGAGATTGTGGAGTTCTGAGTCAGTCTCCACAAGATAAAAAACAGGTTGGCAATTGCCTGTCAGTGCCTGGCTGCTTGCAGGAGGTAGTCTCATTCATTCTGGCTACCTTCGGATCAAGATGTAGAACTCTCAGTTTCTTCTCCAGCACTAAGTCTGCCTAGAGCCTCTCATGATAATATTGGTTGGACTGAACCTCTGAAACTGTAAGCCAAATGCAATTAAAGGTTGTCCTTTATAAGAGTTGCTGTGGTCATGATGTCCCTTCACAGCAATGAAATACTGACTAAGACAAACCTCAAAAAAAAAAAAAAAGAAAAAAAAAAAAGAAAAAAAGATATACTGAATCTCACCCAAATCATCTAATACTAAATAAGCAAGGGAATTCAATAGAAAGTTCTCAAAAGGATAGATACAGGGCAGATGAGCTAGCTTGGCAGGTAGAGATGCTTCCCACAAAGTCTGAAGATCTGAGGTTGATCCATGGAACCCACATAATAGAAGGAGAGAGCCTGTTCCCACAAATTATTCTCTGACCTTTCCCCACACCAATGGCACACATTCATACACCCAACAAATACATACATGAAATAAAACCCACAAATGACCAATAAATATACAAAAAAAACTCAACATCCTTAGCCGTCAGGGACATTCATATTAAAAACTACATTGATACATGTAGCTGTTTAAATCAATCAAAGAAACAACACCCTACATTGAGATTCTACCATTCAGAATGCTAATATGATCAACAAAACAAAAATTCCTAGAGTAATATAGACTAGTGCAGCCACCATGGAAAGCAATATGGAAGTTCTCCAAAAAAATTAAAAATACAACTACCATATGATCAAGCTAAACCACTTCTGGGTTTGTATCGGAGTGACTCTAAGGCAGTCTACAACAGAGGTCCCTGTATATCTGTTTATTATCACAGTGATCAATACAACTAGAATATGTCTTAGCTTAGATGTCCATCAGTAGATGAATAGGTAAAGGAAACATGATAAATAAATATAGTGGAGTATTATTCAGTCACAGAACCATGAAACTATGTCCTGGGCAGTGAATTTGCTAGAACTAGAGATTATCATGTCAACAGAAGTAAGGTGGGGTGACAGTTTGCTGGAGAGATTGCTCAGTGGTTAAGACTGGCCACTCTTACAGATGACCTGCATACATTAGACACTCATATATATGTAATAAAAAGAAGCCAGACTCAGGCAAAACCCTTTGTCTAATATGCAGACTAAAGAAGGGAAGAGGGGAGTGAGGAAGGGAGGGAGGGAGAGGAAATTCGTTGGTGGAGAAGGGGGCATGGGAAGGTAACATGTGAGTGCAATATACAGAATATGAAAACACAATCGTGAATCCCAGTGTGCTGTATTACTTGAAAATGTCCAAAGTATCTGGCGTTTACATTACTGCCATTACTGTTCCCATGGGGCTTGTTCCTATTGGTGTCATCTCTTTACACCCTCTCCTGTTTATGTCTGAGCTGTCTACTCTGACATTCTCTGCCAGTGTTCCCAGCTGTGTCTTGACTGCAAGCGTGGATTGTTTCATGTCCTTTGCGTTGTTGGCATTAACCCGTGGGTGATCTCAGTTCCGTGCCTTGTCTTTAGGCCGGAAGTTCTCCAGAACATGTTCCAAGTCTCTGTGAAGGCGAGCGCTAATGGCCATTCCAAACTGCACAAGGCACGACCTTTGGAAAGGGTCCCAGAAAACACTGGCTGGGCCCCAAGGATCCAGGTGGAGGCTCTAGGTAACACAGGGACTACCTGCAGACCCACTGTCTCCTCACACCACCGCTTAAGGGAAGCTTCAGGTTCCCGTGGATTCCAGTCTCTTCTATCAAGACCCTGGCCTCTGAAAATGTTTAAAAAATTAGTTTGTGTGTGTGAGTGTTTGGTCTGCATAAACATCTGCGCACTACACGTGCCTGGTGCCCACAGAGGTTAGAGGAGGGTATCTGATCTACTGGGACAGCAGTTACAATTGCAAGTAGCTATGATGACTTGGGAATGGAACCTGGGTCCGCAGAAAGACAAGCCAGTGCTCTTAACCACTGAGCCATCTCTCCAGGTCCTCTGTCTTTTTTTTTTTTTTTTTGATTTTTACCCACAGCTTCATAGATACTATATGCCTACCTGACTAATTCATCCCTATTTTCTTGAAATGTAGATATCCTCTAACCTTTCAACTTTAGCTTCTCTGATAGGAACTTGTAATATCTGCTAAATACTCTATGCCCAGGCAGGGTTGTCTATGGGAGTAGAAATGAGACATGACCCTCAAGAGTTTGCACTATAGGCATGTCTTTTAATCCCTAGCACACTGACTGGAAACACTTAAAATCCCCTCCATTGGTACAGATTCCTGGGTAGCCCTGGGCAGGGGAGAGGACAATATACCCCCACCTTCCCTTTGTGAGTCTGACCATTGTGGTTGGGGTGTAAGTTAGCCTCTATGCAAAAGTCCCCCCAGGAGGAGGGGTGCTGCCCAACAGGACACTGGGCATGTAGTAGACTGGGGTAGGCTGTGGGTAGCAGCAGCATTGGGGTTCAAATGTTGGTTTGCCGTGGGATGAGAACAAAGCACCGGCGGAGGCTCACCAGTGATGACTCACAAGGCAGATGGTGGATGGAAGGGTAGGGTAGGTATAGTGGAGGAAACTGGACACACTGGCTGTACGTGACTGCTACAGGCTGCCCTAGCAAGATGCCACAGGGAAGCAACTCTAAGGCAGTTCCAGCTTTACCAGCTGGAGAAAGGGCACAGGTGGAGATCAGGAACGCAAGGATGTGGCTGAAAGTGTGCTCCTCTGTACCACTAACAGTGTGCAGAGCCAAGCTGGTGACATCAAGGAAGACATTCTAGGCAGACACCCAACTTAGAACTTCCTTCTCTGCCACCATGGCCTAAACCTAGGTAGTAATTTCTGGAAGTCATTCCTGATGTTATACAGATCTAATCAGCGCGTGGAGGGCATTGTGGGTACAGCTGGTGCATCTAGAATCAATGCTCTGGGAGACCATGAAGGTGTCAACTTGTATCGTCAAAGAATAAGTTGATGACCTGACAGACTTGAAAGCAGTCTTGGCTGGAACAGTTGAGATTCTGCTATTGAAGAGGCCTGTGTGGATGTCTTTAGGTGTGGGCCCTCTGGATGGTGGTCCTTGGGCCAAAGAGAGCAAAACTGAATGGAATACACAGGATTCTTGGCTGTGCATCTTCCAGCTGCCCATTATATTTTAAGTCGGAAAATACCCCTCACCTCCCAGTGCAGGCTCAGATGTGGAACAATCAAGTTTATGGTGCTATTTTGAAGGCTATGAAGCCTTTAGGAGATAGAGCCTGGCTGGTTAAAAAAAAAAAAAAAAAAAAAAAGGTCCATAGGGGCTGACCTTCCAGTCTGATTTGCCTGTAGTTCTGGTCTCTGCTGTCTTGTACTGAAAGATTTCAGCAAGCCCCTGCCGCCACTGACTGACCGAGCCTTTCCTGCCACCTTGGCCTAAAACAAATTATTCTTTGTTTCTTTCTGTCAGATACTGTTACAATAGAGAATAGTAACCTTTCTCTTCTGCAGATGTCTCTGCAGTTGTCCTCTCTGCTGGTGTAGAGGGATGGTTTGAGTAGTCTAGAGCCTGAGACAGTGTCATGTGGGCACTGTGCACATACACTGTCAAAGGAGAGGTGACCCTATGTCCTGGACTCATTTGGGGGTGCTCAACTGTCTGTGTTGAGGGAAGATTCCTGAGAAGGAAGGTGAATGGGACATTTAGCGATTGGAGGCTGGATAGCGAGTGGAAGCTTCAAGTTACTCATTTTACCATTTCCTGTAACCACGTATGAAGTTTGTGACTGAGTCTGGCAGTGGCTTGTGACAAAAGACATGCCACAGCACACTGCTAAGGTTGGAGGCTGCAGAGTACCAAATGGTCCCAATGGTGGCTCTGTCACTGGCTTGTCTTTGAGCAACCACAAGTCCACTTGACACATGGCACTTCCCTTTTGCTAGCTGAGATATCTGACCTCACAGCTTGCTGTGCTGGAGTCCAGTCTCAGCATTTCTCATGAATCCCTGTAACTCATACTTCTACTGAACTCTAGTGTTGGAGGCCTGGGTGCTCCAGTGATAAGAGGCAGAGGTGTGGTCAGAGTTACAAAGATTAAAGTCCAGATGAGGGTGACAAACATCCTTTTTAGGGTCCTGAAGGTCTGATTGAGGAGCTGAGAATAACAAGGGGCCACCTTCTCCCCCCCACCCTCCTGCTGCCCTCGTCCCCATCTGAGCCTTCAGGGTTAGGTTCCCACCTCTGTTGAGGTCTGTCTATAGGGACGGGCTACGACTGTGACTCCTTGACCAGTTCTCATCTCTTCCAGCCCTGGCCCTGGCCCTGGCAGCTTGGTAGGTGCAAAGGACAGGGTAGTGACAAACAGGAAGGGAGGTCAGAGCTGCAGAGTGGAGATTTAATGGGACAGTCACCATGGTTCCTGCTGCAGTGGTCCCAGGCTGAAGCTCACAGCCTGGTGTCTCTCTCAGCAGGCAGGCACAGAGAGCACCAGTGGTACCCAGGGAGCCACCAGGACAGGCCATCCTTCCCTGTGCCTTTGGGGCCTGGACCCCTAGTGCAGAGAGAGGCCTGCTTTGAGAAGTCTAGCCTCTCCCTCTGTCTCCTGCTCCTACACTGATGGGCTGCCTGTGTCCTTGCCCCTGTCTTCTGCCTCTCAGAAGGCTTTCCAGCCCAGGGACCAGACACAGGGATCTGTAGGAAAGCACATCTCCAGGACCGTGCATCCTGGGTCTCTGGCACACATAAGGCACATTGTGGTTGTTGCTGTGGGGCTGCTGGGGTCACTGTCCCCAGGGCAGTGTCAGCAGATGCTGGCTTCCAGGGTGAGGCATGGCTGTCAGTGTTGAAACAGGAGGCATAGTGCATATAGGCCATCCCTGGAGCCTGCAGTGCAAGAGAGCAGGGACAGGGTGGGCCCTGGTCCACGGGCATCAATGGACACAAGATCCTTTTCCCCATGGCCTGGAGCCAATGGGAGGGGTGTATGGTCCCGGGCAGAGCTCGTGGCCAGAGCCAAGGCGCAGTCATGGCGGCCCGGACCACTAAAGGCACAATCGTGGTGTCTGGGAGGTCGAGGGTCAGTCACCATCAAGGCTAGGCAGACACATTGACGTCCCTGAGAGAGATGGTGCTGCTGGGGGCCTCGTCCCCGAGCAGCAGGGCTGGCGAATCTGGGTTCGTGTCTGCCTCAGCACTGCCCAGCTCCGTGCTGGGCGTGGCACTGGGCTCCACACTGGGGCCTAGGCCCTGGGACAGTATCTGCTGGATGGTTCTGCGCAAGTTGGGATGCAGCCGGCCCTGCGTCTGGTAGAAGACCTCTAGCGCGAAGGACTTGAGGGCACCAGTGCAGAGGTCCTCGTACAGTGGGATGGTGTACATGCGTGACATCTGCGGGAGGCACTGTGTCACACTAGCAGGCTCCCTGCACACCCTACACTTCCCAGACGCTGAGGATAGCTTTGCCTGGACTCACATGCTACAGTCCCCCATCAGTCTCATCCTCCCCTCTCCCTCTAGGCTGTCTCAGAGTTTGGGCTATAAAGGCTGGGCAAGGAGTGGGGATGCTGTCCCACCCCCACCCCTAGTCATGCCCCAGCATGTAGTTGCACCTGGCTCTCCAGAAAACGGCGGACCCTGTGAAGATCAGGATAGTAGTCATTGCGGACGACGATCTGCAGCCAGCGGATGCGGATCTCAGCGTTCATGGAGTCCAGCAGGGATGAATAGCACTTGGACAGGCTCATCACCACCTCTGTGGGGTGGTGGGCAGGTCAGGGGCAGGCTGGAGCCACATCCCTTTCCCAGGCTACCCTGTTGACTGTGGGACCCACCCTGGGGCAACGGGGATCCATCTAGCAGCCGGTCCAGGAAGAGCGCTGTCTGGAAGGTCCTCCACTTGGAGATGTCAATGGCACTGGCTGAAGCTGCTGCTTGCTCCAGGGGCTCTGCAGTCCACAGCTGGAAAAGGGCTTCCACAGGCCGGGTTAGGCTAGACCCCTGAGACAGGTCTGGCTCAGCCAGTGGTGGGCCTGTGGCATTGAGCCAGCGCTCGAACTCCAGCCCTGCAGGAAGACCAGGCCTGGGGTCCCTGCCTAGGCTGGGGAGGGCCCAGCAGAGCAGCCTGCCAGGGAGACTCCAAGCCCAAAGTGTATCCCTGGGCAGGTGGTCTCTTCTAGGACCCAAGGATCTCAAAGGCAATGAGCAGTCCCTTAGAAGTTTGTGCCTTCCCCTTGGAGCCACTGGAAAGGGCTCCTAGGAAGGACACAGAGAGGCCAGAAAGCTTGGGTTGGTGACCAAGGGATCTCCACCTGCTATGTGCCTGTCCTATATATATCACTGGAGAAGGCTCTGTTCCATGAAGTACACAGGGTCTGAGGACCCTCACCAACCCCACAGAGCACTTATATACCTTCTAAAATTTAGGGTCACCATTCCCAGCCCTCTAGCCAACTGTATTTCCCAAGCATAGCTCCTCCAGTGCTTTCTTTAGTCTCTAGGCCCTCAGATCCCCAGGAGACCCCTACTGTGCACAAGCAGGGCCAGCCAGTTCTAGGGCTAATGCTGTCACCTTCCTTGCTCATCCTCCTCTAGAAGTTTGCATGGCTCATTTTACAACTCTTCCCTATTGGCTGCCTAGCTTGGCCTGCTTAGCCCAGGAGCCACCTCCTCCAGGAAGCCCTGCCCCTCTCTCCCTGCTATGATCCCTTAGACTGGGAGGTACAAACTGCTCTTTACTCTCACAGCATCCTGACCTAGACCCCACACAGCGTAGCCGTGGCTGACAGCCTCACCTGCCCGGCAGTCCACGCTCTGCTCCTTCAGTTCAGGAAAGAAGCTCAAGAAGGAGTCCAGCAGGTCCTGGGCCACCACACTGGTGAATTTGTATTTCTCCACATAGGCCTGTGAGATGAGGGGCAAGGCCTTAGCAGGTATGGAAGGAAGGCTGGGGATGTTTAGCTCTGGCAGAGCAGGGTTGGCACACTGGGACATCTAAAGAGGTGCATCACAGTCCAGGTGGCCCACAGGCCCTGCTGAAAGGGTAGGAGAAGGAAGGGACAGTACCTCAGCAGGCCAAGTCCCAATCTGGTCCCCAGGTCCCCTTCTCCTCAGAGAAGGACAACTCTGTCAGCTGGAAGAGTTTTGGAAAGGAGGTGGTGGGGCCAATATACTTACTCGGAGAAAGTCGTCAAAGCGCTGGGGATCGCCACAGAGCTGGGACAGGTAGTAAACAAAGCAGTAGCCCTTCTCATAGGTGAACAGGTTCATCAGGTGACTGGGATTCACTCCTGCAGGGAAACGCCTTGTCTGGAATGCCGCTGGACACTCGTGTCCTACATGGTGGGGTTGGGGCAGTAGTCTAGAACTAAGGATCGGTCAACAGGGAGGGCCATAGTCCCTCACATGAATATCAACATCCTGGGTACACAGATGGAGTTTGCTCTGCTCCATGGAAACCAGTTTTCAGTCCCTGTGGGACTATGGTAGGTGGAGGCACCTGAGAGGTTTTCCCTGGGGGCTATGGACGCCCAGGCTGGCCTTGGAAGGAATTCAGGCATGGTGAGGAAGAGAAGCCCCAGCAAAGCAAGTGAACAGCAGGAAAGGAGGGCCTGGAGATGCCATGCATGGGTTACCGGGGTGAGCCTGGAGTAGAGAGTACCTGGTTCTAGCTTGACCTGCAACTTGCTAACCGGGCTATCTTCCCCAAGAAGCCGCATCTGCCTATGCAGGGCATCCAAGCGGAAGGCTGTCTCTAGGCAGGTGAAGGCAGCCCCTGAGTGGAGTCAGAGTGAAGGCGGAGGTCAGGGAGGCTGGAGACCTACCCCATAGTGGGGTTGCCACTCTCTACCCACCATCCAACCCCAGACATGGCTAGATGCTGTCATGCTGGAGGCTAGGCAAGGCTCCGTGCCCCCTTGCAATTGGTGCCTAAGAGGGCCCAAGGCCTCCACCCCTGCCATCGCTGCCCCAGACGATACCATAGGTCTCCGTGGTGATGCGGCGCTGTGCATAGGTGGCCAGGCCCTCACTCAGCCACATCTCCTCCCACGTGGCGTTGGTGACAGCATTGCCAAACCAGCTGTGGGCTACCTCGTGGATGACATCGATCACCAGGAACTCGTCACTCTCAAGGATGGAGGAGATGATGAAGGTGAGGCAGGGGTTCTCCATGGCCACGATGGGGAAGGAGGGTGGCAGGAAGACGATGTCATATCTGTGCCCAGAGGTGCAGGGTGAGGAATGGTAGGGCTCTGACCCTCGCCAACCCCCCATACATGTAGGCTTCACATGGGGTGGCAACCCAGCCCTGTAGGGTCCCCTTCCTCTCCAGGAGACAGAGGACAGGGAACTCACACAGAGAGCGCCCAATCTAGCCCTACGTCTTTCTCTGGGGGAAAGAATATAGCCAGCCAGGAAAAGGAGCAGACAGATCTACCTGCCCCACAGACAGACATACCTGCCCCACATGTATGGCCCGTATAACCGCTCTGCTGCACTCAGCCATTGTTCCACGGCACCTGATAGCTTGCTGGTGGCTGTGGGCAGGAGGCATGGCTCGGCCCACACACGGCTCCTATCACAGGGCAGAGAAGGTGGACTGAGGCTGAAAAGCCGGGCCCTTACTCATCCTGTGGATTTCCCTTGGCCTTGTCTGGCTCTGCTCTCTGGATGGGGATCCTTCCCACAGCAGGTAGGGGAACTGCTTAAGGAACCCAAGGTAAATTAATGAACCCAATCCTTTTGTCAATGAAATGAAGCAACTGGGAAGGACAGGAGGGTACAGCTGTGTGTGGTAGCTGGCTGTGTGGTAGCCCCAGGAGTGCTGAGCGACTGCTAGGCAGGGAGCTGGATGATTCAGTTAATTTTATGTTTGAGGACAGTGGGTGCAGAGGCACTGTAGGCCTGTGCATGGGCCGTCACCTTTTGAGCTCTTCCTGAGGCTCAGGGGCCTAGAACAGTGTAGCAGGGTGCAGAGGGGCCTTACCTGGGCCCAATGTCTGCTGGCTTGAGGTCTCCGGCCACAAGGGCTACGAGGTAGGCAGGTACTGGATGCTCCATGTGGAAATGGTAGAGGCCTTCCTCTTCCACATACACGCTCCGAGTCGCACTCATCAGCACCTGTACCCCTAATGGGGCCTGCAATGGGCCAGGCTGAGGATTGGCACTCTACCGTACAACCACCTCCCAGGAAAGGGAGCCACACTTTTAGTAGGGGACTCCATAACTCAGGTCAGAGGGCCCCCCCCCCCC
>JADRCD010159843.1:0-10492 GCA_019843815.1 Montemys delectorum | reverse complement strand
GGAGTCTCTTCTATCTGACTGGATCACTGTTGACGGGAGTCTCTTCTGTCTGACTGGATCACTGTTGACGGGAGTCTCTTCTCTTAGCTGGGTCACTTTACCTACTAGGAGCCTCTTGGGCATCTGACTACAGTGATCAGTCAGGAGAGTAATTATTAAATTCTGCCCCACCCATCCTCCCTGCCTCGGGGTACTAGAAAGCAGGGACACTTGGGTGGATCTCATTTTCCTCCACCACATGGAGGGCCAGACATATATCCCAAGAGAACCGAAGGGATGGAACAAGAGGAACTGATACCTCCCAAGCAGCAGCTCCTGCAGCCCAAGTGGCCACAGGTATGCTGCCCCCGGCACCCCACCAGCCACACCAAAGAGGTAGTCAAGTGGTCTGATGGAGCCTGGATTGGCATACCTCGAGCTGTTACAGGCCCCACTTAACATGTGCTGAGACCTGGATGGGGAGCTTTCCTGGAAAGAATAGGGTGGAGGTGAGGCGAGGGGCTAGTCCCATTGGCCGAGACCCGAGGTCTGTTCCCGCAGTGGTCCACACTGCATATCAGTGTGAGACAGGGGGATGTCCGAGGTCACTTTAGAACTGCATCGGGAGTAGAGATGTCCAAAGCCTAGGACAGTGGCACCTGCCCTGTATGGGGGAAGGCAGCAAGGGGCTTTGCACAGTCCTATCTCCTCCCAGATGTTGCATGACTTAGTGTCAGTGCCCCCTTTCCCCGGCTACAGAGGGTCAGATCAAGCTTGGGACAGGAGGAAAAAACAGCCATTTTAAACCTATCAGAGAAAACAGTCTTTTTTGTTCAGTTTACGCCTTCTAGAATGACATGAGCTCACCTGTCAGCCAGCATCTGCTCATCCATTGGAAGGACCGTCCTCGACTGTTGATTCCAACACTCTTCCTAGCGGGAGGCTCGCTGAGGTTCCAGAAGCTCCCTAAAAAGGTTTATCGGGTCTCCCCGTTACCCAGCAGGAACAGGAGACTACACCTGGCTGAGCTGTTCTTCAGTCCTTAGAGCCCAGGGGTACAGGTTTCATGTACGCTGGGGTGGACGCCTGTAACACAGCTTCCTGCAAGTCTATTTTCCCCAGTAACCCCAATAAACGCACTGCTTCGTAAGCCAGACTAGGGTGCGGCCGTCTATCACTGGTGCCTTGTAGGGTGAGCTGCTGGTTCGAATCTTCTCAAGAACAGTTGCAGTACAGAGATACACCATGTTTATAGTTGGGGTTTTTATTTTTCATGTTCTATTATGGGTCTGGTTAAGTCTGACACTATTCCAGTTCACGCTGTGATCAAACCCAGAGGGTGATACGTAACTTTGTATACGGTGAGAATGTGTCTTTTGCTGTCCTGGCAGCCCTGGGGACTTCTGGGAAGATCCCAGCAGGGCAGTTACCCCTCCCTTCTCCTCCCTACCTCCAGAGTCACCTTCCTCCGCACTCACATGTAGGTTCAGGAAAGGCTGCACATGAAATGGTGAGAGAGTACGGGGATGCATGGCTGGCCAGCCAGATCAGTGCTATCAACCCAGCACCACCCACGGGATAAGTTAGCTCACATTCCAGGCAGCGTTCAGAACAGTCTGATGTTAGCAACTGTGGATACAGCGTGTGGAGGCATCCGCTGTGCTTCTCACTGCCCAGCAGCAAGCAGTTCTCGCCAGGGCCAGGCTCACATGCCACCCACCTGTCTCCTTCAGCAAGCATCCAGTCTTTTGAGCCGCGTAGTCTTACCCTTATACAATGCTAATTTCCTATTACTGGCACAACTCATTACCACAGCTTTTGTGGTTTCATATAATACGCAGATGAACCCTGCCACAGTTCTATGGGTCCAGAGCAAACTTGGCTCAACTTGGCTGTCTGTCCTGCTCACAGACTGTTGGCAGAATCAGCTACAGCTGAGTGAGGTCAACCCTCATCTTCAAGACTCCAAGGCTCCTCCAGGTCTTGCTCTGTCTCCTCACCCAGTCATTACCTGGTACCCTGTTCCCTGAGCAGGTGCAGCCAAGGCTCCTGATCCTCACAGGATGTGACCTCTCCATCCCCAAGCCTTGGCTGAGTCCCATCACAGGGTCCAGTTCACCAGGTACCCAGGACCCACCTCCCTAGTAGTCTCCCAGCTTGTGCTTCACTTTGCCACGTTGTGTTCTCTGAAGACATTTAACCCGACAGTCCAAGCTCCTTTCCCATCACCTTAGACTGTTGCCAAACCCACAGTCACTATTGTCTTGTGACTTCTACTACAGATTTTGTTGCCGGGCTCTTACTTCAAATGTCTCAAGCTGGACTCTGCATATGTGGAGTTAGGGAAAGAAATAGAAAGCTAGTGACACCACAAGAATCTGCACACAAACTCACGGGGAAATTTTCACGTTTAATGTAAAAGGCTTAAGCATTGGATTATTTACACGTGCATTAGAAAAGATGGCAGAGGCTGAGGGTCTTCCTGAGGGGCTACAAGAAGACAGTTCATATAAACCCCATTAAACAGAAGCTTCCATTTCCAAAGAGGAGCTCCAAACAGGCCCTTGGTGTACCAGCACCAGCTTCAGATTAGGTCAGCCACTGAGGGAAAAGAAAGATCGACGTTAGTACATCACCTCCCCAACCCTAAAGGGAGCTCCCCCCAAAGCCGCCAGCGAGCCAACAACTTGCCATTCATGGGCATCTCGTCTATCTGGGTGGAGTAGTACTGCTCGATGTCCCTGAGGATGCGGATGTCATCATTCTTCACAAAATTGATGGCCACACCTTTACGTCCATATCGACCTGATCTCCCAATTCTTTTGATTAAAATACATGTGTTAGTAAACAGACGCAGGTCAAGAGTCTTGAGCAAAGAAAGGAGGCACACACCTGTGAATGTACAGTTCTCTGTTGTTGGGCAGGTCGTAGTTAATGATGAGGGACACCTGAGGGACATCCAGGCCCCGGGCCCAGACATCTGTGGAGATGAGCACTCGGCTGCAGAAAAAAGCCAGAAATGTGAGACAGAGACGAGTGGTCGCTAGCAATCACATCACCCATGCCATCACTGAAGACACGACTGACAAGAAAACAACTGGTGTCTTTAGAGCTAATTTGTTTAAAGTCAGCCTCTCCAGGAAAACATGTTCTCTGCTCAGCAAAAATCCCATTATGAACAGAAGCCTACTACTAATATCATTTTCAACCCATGCCCCTCCCACACAATAGCAGATGCTCTGACCAAGTAGTGTCCCAGAGGCCACAGTCATGATGCTGCCCACCTGAAGCATGCCTGGTCCTAACAGACACATTAGATGTGCAAGGATAAGGGGCTTGAAAGCACAGTGTAAGAACACAGACACTCACACTCCTGAAATGGTGCTACACTGACAGTGAGCTAGACACCACCTGCTTTCTTCACCTATTGACATGGTTACTAGAAAGGACATGACGCCAGTTTCCACTGCAAGTTAAGGGAAAGGAGAATCCCAGAAGACTCCAGAATATGTGTGTGTGTGTGTGTGTGTGTGTGTGTGTGTGTGTGTGTGTGTGCGCGCGCATGCGTACACTTCACTGCCTTTGTGCAGCACGACAATTGACCCAGGAAGAAGGGAAAAGGCCAGAGCATGTGAGGCAAGCAGGCCAGAGACTCCACAGTCTACAGACAGCAAAAGGACATACAAAGAAACGTACATCAACTGCTAAACACCAAAGCAAAAGAAAAGCAGGCAGAAAGCAGCCTATAAGCAGGAGGTGCAGGA
Organism: Montemys delectorum; assembly: GCA_019843815.1. NCBI lineage: Eukaryota > Metazoa > Chordata > Mammalia > Rodentia > Muridae > Montemys > Montemys delectorum. The sequence continues at coordinate 6,749 of JADRCD010159843.1, read as the reverse complement.
GATGCTTAAGAGCAACTGGATTGTGCACTGAGGCCTGAGAACAAGGCCCGAGAGCTGGTAGACCCTCAAGTCAGGGAGGTGGAAGGGCACTACTGGGACATCTCAGCAGCACCCCTTCACCTCTCCTGGAGACTTTGAGAGAAGGGAACACTCCAAACAGATTGAAGCAGGCTCTCATCGTCAGACCCAAACTAACCTGAGCATGTATCAGATGGAGTTCAGAGACGAAGAAAGAAAAACAAGACATGTATAGACCCTAAGTAAATTCTATCCTATAAAGCAAAATGCCACTCCAGATTAAAACATTAATCTCCAGCACTGAAAAACAATTACATGTGTGTGTGAGAGCACACGAGATTTAACACACATGAAACTAAACTTAGGCTTGGAACTAAACAAATCTAGCTCTTGTAGGAAAGTAGGTAATGGTAACAGATGTTAGGAACAGAAATGGTATCGTCTCCGGGCAGGTACTAAATAACATACGATTTTTAAAAATACAGGAAAAAACTTCTTTAAAGAGAAGGAAAAGTAATAGTTTTTTTAAAAAATCAAAAATCAGGCCAGGCATGGTAGCACACACCTTTAATCCCAGCCTTCGGGAGACAGAGACAGGTAGTTCTTTCTGAGTTTGAGGCCAGCCTGGTCTACAAAGTGAGTATAGGATAGTCAGGGGAACACTGTTACAGAGAAACACTGTCTTGAAAACCATGCAAGAGCTACAGAGAGATGGCTCAGCAGTTAAGAGCACTGACTGCTCTTCCAGAGTTCCTGAGTTCAATTCCCAGTGTACTGGCTGGTTTTGTGTGTCAACTTGACACAGGCTGGAGTTATCACAGAGAAGGGAGCTTCAGGTAAGGAAGTGCCTCCATGAGATCCAGCTGTGGGGCATTTTCTCAATTAGTGATCAAGAGGGTAGGGCCCGTGTGTGTGGTGTCATCCCTGGGCTGGAAGTCTTAGGTTCTATAAGAGAGCAGGCTGAGCAAGTCAGAGCAAGCAAGCAAGCAAGGAACATCTCTCCATGGCCTCTGCATCAGCTTCTGTTTCCTGACCTGCTTGAGTTCTAGTTCTGACTTCCTTTGGTGAGGAACAACAATGTAAAAGTGTAAGCTGAATAAACCCTTTCCTCCCCAACTTGCTTCTTGGTCATGATGTTTGTGCAGGAAGAGAAACCCTAACTAAGACAAACTGGTACCAGGAGTGGGGTATTCTGGTGACAACCTGACCATGTTTGGGGGAGGACTGTGGAATGACTCTGGAACTTTGGGCGAGAAGATCCATTTGGTGTTAAGAGCTCTGTGGGATGTTCTGTAGGAGTGTGGAAGATCATGTTAAGAACAGTGCAGAAGATGGAGGTCTGGCTTGTGAAATTTCAGAGGGAAGATTAAAGACTCTTATCAGGGCCATGTTGTTTTGATTGTGAAGATTCTGTGGTTCTGGTTAGCTGGGGCTGAAGAATCAGCAGTGATTAACAAGATACCAGAACTACTGAAGCGAAACCTTTGCATTACTGGGACTATTGATGCTGGTTAGCTGGAGCTAAGAAATTAGCGGCGATTAAGAAGAGACCAGCATCATTGAGGTGATATTTTCTCGGAAGTGTTTTCTTAGAGCAAAGAGGCTATGTTCCAGAGATAGCCAAGGTTGTATCTTGTGCTGCACCAGGTAATGTGTAAGACTTGATAATGTGTAAGAGTTACCCAGGTGGTACTGGTTTTGAAGGCACGAAGGGGTCCTGAAGAGCAGCTGAGGCTCGGCACAGTGAGAGGCCATGGAAGGCCATTGGTGAAGGTATAGTTTCATTTACAATTGATGGCCCAGGACTGAAGGGGTCATGCAAAGGATTTGAGACTTAGCACTGTGAAGAGAGCCTATGAGAGGCTATGGGTGAAGCCTAGTTACAGCGGAAGACAGCAGTGTTTCAGAGATGCCAGTGCTATGAGATGACCACCAAGGACAGCAGCAGCAGTGAGTACAGGCATCTGGAGCCTAGAAGTCAAGGTGTGTGCTACAAAAGGCAGAGCTGGAGGAGTGACCCAAGCCCTTGGAGAAGCCTAGAAGGTCGTGAGTGGATCCCAGACACTGGATGGTTCGAGTTTGATTTTGTTTTTGCTTTTGATTATGACTGTGCCAATATTTTTCCCTCTTAAAGAAAGCATTTTATTTCTGAGTTCGAGGCCAGCCTGGTCTACAGAGTGAGTTCCAGGACAGCCAGGGCCACACAGAGAAACTCTGTCTCGAAAAAACAAAAACAAAACAAAACAAAAAAAAAAAAAATCAAAATATTTTACTGGAGCCCGCAGTTAGGAAGCTTTTAATTGTAAAAAGACTTTAAATTTTAAAAGAGATTAGATGTTTTAAAGAGATTAAAATTTTAAAAATTTACAAAAACTGTGGGACTTTTAAAGTTATTTCAATCTTGGGGATGAATAAGAAAGTAAGGGTTGAGGCTTAGTAGTGAGTGATGTATTTGTGTGTCAAGTTGACAAGGGTCAATTGTACTGGATGGTTTTGTGTGTCAAGCTGACACAAGCTGGAGTTATCACAGAGAAAGGAAATGCCTCCATGAGATCCAGTTGTTAAGACATTTTCTCAATTAGCGATCAAGGGGGGAGGGCCCCTTGTGGGTGGTGCCATCTCTGGGCTGGTAGTCTTGGATTCTGTAAGAAAGCAAGCTGAGCAAGCCAGGGGAAGCAAGCCAGTAAGGAACATCCCTCCATGGCCTCTGCATCAGCTCCTGCTTCCTGACCTGCTTGAGTTCCAGTCCTGACTTCCTTTGGTTATGAACAGCAGTGTGGAAGTATAAGCTGAATAAACCCTTTCCTCCCCAACTTGCTTCTTGGTCATGATGTTTGTGCAGGAATAGAAACCCTAAGACACCCAGCAACCACATGGTGGCTCACAACCACCTGTAATGGGATCTGGTGCTCTCTTCTGGTGCGTCTGAAAAGAACTACAGTGTACGCACATACATAAAATAAATAAATAAATCTTTAAAACACACACACAAAAACAAAAAACAGAGGAAAAAATTCACTTATAAGATCATAACATACATGGAATAAACTTGCACACACCTGTAACACCTACACCCCAGAGGTGGAGACAGGACGTACACCCTGAACTGCATAAACAGAGCCTGTCTCAAAACTCTAAAACCCAACAAACCCAGGTGGTGGCAGCACAAGCCTTTACTCCCAGCACCCAGGAGGCAGAGAAGGTGGATCTCTGGGATCTCTGGGATCTCTGAGTTCACGGTCAGCCTGGTCTATGTATGGAGTTCCAGGACAGTCAAGGCTACATAGGGAAACACAAAACCAAGGAAACAAACACCCCAGAACCAAACTGAACCAAACCAAACCCAACCAAACCCAAAGATAGGAAGGGAACAATCATCTCAATGGTGACAACCCAATTCTAACTCATTTCCAAGAAAAAAGCAAAAGGATGCGACGTGCTCCGGCCACGCTGAGGGGAAAGCTGTCCTGCAGCGGCTCACAGGCTTCAGGACACCAAGTCTCCAGAGAAAAACTCTATGTCTGTATGTCTATATACAAGGTGAGGACAGATTCGGCAAGCAGCCAGAAGACAGGCCAGTGACATGGCTCAACAGTTTATTTAGTCAAGGAGCTTGCTACCAAGCCCAACATCCTGAGTTCAATCCCTGGGGCTGACACAGTGAAGAGAGAGACAGAGCTGACTTCCACATTGGTCCGCGACCTCCACACACTCTACAGGGCACACTCAACCCTACATCCACAGGACAGATAAACAAACAGTAATAAAAAGGACAGAGATCTGACTATGAGAAGGAAAGGAGGGCAGGTGGAGGGTTATCACAGGCTATCAGCTCCAGTCTAGCTGGGCATCTCCTGTTGAAGAACATTCGCATGCCATGCAAAAGTGGCCCCGGGGAATCGCAGCAGACCTGAATCAAAGACTCAAACTTGAGAGGCCTGTTCTTTGAACAGTGTGACTACTGGTCCAAAACTGGCCCAACGCTGGTTTCCAGCGTGAATGCAATCGACCCAATGGCTAATAGCAGTTCACCACCAACCCAACAGTCCACAAAGGGACAGTGTCCTCTCAGAACAGTATCAGCCCCTGTCCCTGGGGCCCCGAGGGCAGCACCATCCGCCCTCCCACAGGAGCCAAAGCTGCAAAAGCCTACCTGGCACCTGACCGGAACTCTTTCATAATAGACTCTCTCTCTTTCTGGGGCATGTCTCCGTGCATGGACGACACAGTGAAATTGGCTTCTCTCATTTTCTCTGTCAGCCAGTCAACCTACAGATCGGAACGAGAGATATGCTCATTTACCCAACCAGACACATGTACAATGGCAGCTCCCAACAGCAGACATTTGCAGAGATGCAGAGGAAACTCTCACTCACCAACTGCCGGGATAGGCATGCCTAAGAATTCTTTAAAAGAACACTCTCACAGACTCCGCCCACAGGCCATCACTTCAGCCTACTGGGCCTGGGCCCAGCTTAAGCCAAAGACATCAAATACGCTACAGAAAACCAGTGTCAGCAAGCATCTCCCATCTGTCCTAGACACAGGTCTCCTGCGACCTCCCCACTCAGCTGCCCCAGTAGTTCTTCCACTGCCGAATCTCAGCATTTCTAACACACTGTCTAGAGCTGAATTAACACAGGAACCCTGAGCCCAAGCCACACCCTGCCTGCCTTTGACAAGACACCTAGCCTGCAGTTCCCCAAGATGACTACAGAACAAGATGGCACACCTTCCTCTTGGTGTTACAGAAGATAACAGCCTGGGTGATGGTCAGCGTGTCGTAGAGATCACACAGAGTATCAAACTTCCATTCCTCTCTTTCCACTGCCACAAAGAACTGTTTGATGCCTTCCAGAGTCAATTCATCACTGGAAACAGAGAGCTCACGTTACTCTTCCAACCTGAACTTGAGGGACAAGACCCTGAAGAGCCCCCAGCCCGTGTCGACCCAGTTCCCACTCCCTTGGATATCTATCATCCCACAGAACACCAAGTTGGTTTCCGCCACAGGGTGAAGGAACACATCCTCACCGTTTCACCAGGATGCGGATGGGGTCGGTCATGAACTTGTTGGTCATCTCCAGGATCTCATGAGGCAGCGTGGCGCTGATGAGAACGACCTGTGTGGCTGGTGGCAAGTACCTGTACACATCATAGATCTGCTCCTTGAAACCTGCAACAGATGTGAGCTTGCCGTTGGCTTGAAGGCTGGCATTGAGAACCACACTGCCAGGTCTTCAGAGGAAGTCCGTGGTCAGAGCAATTTCACAGGTGTACACGTGAACACCCCAACCCTAACACAGGCAGTGTGCAGTGCCAAAGCAGACAACAATAAAACACTGTCACCCCAGCTGGGATTGGTCCCATGGACCTTAACCATGAAAAATTACAATAAAAGTTTCAGGTTTAAAACCTGCAAGGCACTGTTTCTGCACTGTCACATGAGCACCTGATAGTATTAGGAGAAAATTCTGGTCACCTCACCTTTGTTCAGCATTTCATCAGCCTCATCCAAAACCAACATCTTGATAGCCCGTGTCCTTAAACTTCTACGGCGGATCATATCTGGTGATCAGATTTTGAAAGAATCATCAGTGGCTCTAAGGAAAGAGCTGGCCCCCCCTACTGGTCCCGAGAGCTCAGAGTCGGCCGATCACATGGTGCATACAACTCAACTGGCATAAATGCCACCCACAGCCCAGTTCTCAACAACAGGGGCACTCACCAAAGACACGTCCCGGAGTGCCCGCCACCACATGCTGCCCATAGTCCAGCTTCCGGATGTCCTCCCCGACGTTGGTGCCCCCAATGCAGGCATGGCACTGCACGTTCATGTAATCCCCCAGAGCAAGCAAACCCTGAAGCAAAACAGGCTCCGTGTCAAGTGCCACCTCTGCGCTAACAGGAGACGCCACCTACCACTCACTCACCCATTACAACTCAAGCTCTTTCCTCTGCCAAAGGAATTTCATTTTGAGTTTCCTGACACTGAAGGGGTGCATACCAGTGTCATAATCATATCATATTATCATCCCAATCCATATCCCTCCAAGGTAAAAAAATCATTATTTGATTAAAATGAATTTTGTTTTCCTGTGAGAAAACTGTCTTCCCCCGTCAGTGTGAAGAAGGAATTCAGGGCCTTGTGTATTACAGCAGAGCTAACTACAACTGGGCTTCATCTCCAGACCATGTCTAAGATCATGAATACACCAAAAGAGCAGAAGCTAGAGAAGACCCAGCAGAGGTCATATGACACAGAAGGAGTTGTAGGTTGCCGTGCAGGCACAGAGCTCCAGGTTCCATCTTCCGGTGTTGTGAAAACCAAAAAGGAAAAGGGAAAGCATAGGTCGGAGGACAATGGGGTCGGTGGTCTCCCTCCACTTTTACGTGGACTCTGGGAGTCAGATTCTGGTGTGAGCTGCAAGCACTCTACCGTATCACAGACGCCCAGGAAAACAGAAACCGTCCACCCGCTCAGATAAGCCATACACTGGACACTTGCAAACACAGTGGCCATCTCTGTTGTTGCACTACAGGGATTGAATGGGGGCCTCCCACATGCAGGGACAGCACTCTGCCACTAAGTGACACCTAGCTTGACATGCCATCATGTCTCACCTTCTGAATCTGCACTGCTAACTCTCTTGTTGGAGCCAGTATCAAAGCTTGGGTTTCTCGAACCTGGTGAATAATCAGAGAAATGTCATGAGACTATATAGAAGAAC